>CM031955.1:32440404-32507904 GCA_018749465.1 Paracanthobrama guichenoti
GAAGTATATTTAAGCACACTTTTAAAATGAGTACTCATTACACAAGTATACTTAAGTGCGGACTTAATTGCATGTTATTTACAATTAAATTAGAATAGCACAATTTTATATTTAGACTGAATTTTAGAGTGCTTTTTGACCCACTTAAGTAGCTCAAATCTTTTCATATTATTTCATAATTACTTCTCTTGTCTTTGAAATATGGTTCAATTTCAAATGCACCGACATGCATTTGTATTGAACTTCAATGTAATTTCAAGTGTAACTTTAAATGTAATATTGCATAACACAGTATAGTTACATTACATTAAAAAGTCATTTTAAATTGTAATAACATTTCTAATGTTGGGCAATCGATTAATCGCGATTAATCAAAAGTTTGTGTTTACATAATATGTGTGTGTACTGTGTATAATTATTATGTATATATAAATACACACTCCTTCATGTATATATTTAAGAAAAATATGTTATATTTATATATAAGATACATGTATATTAAAATCGATTAATCGTGATTAATCGATTGCCCAGCACTAAATATTTCACATTATTACTGTGTTTTTTTTTTTTTTTTTTTTATCAAATAAATAAAGCCTTGGTGAGCAGAAGAGACTTCTTTCAAAAACATAAAAAAATTACCAAAACCAAACTTAACAGTAGATGAGTATGTGAAAATGTATACTGCATAGTAAGAATGACCCTGCAATGCATTGTTTGTTTAAGAGCATTATTTCCAAAATAATGACAAACTGCATGATAATTCCCATATTTGCAGTATTACAAACTTGCAGCTGCTCTCTATTATTCTATATGGGATACTGGAGGAAGCAAAGATCTTCATGAGTTGTGCTTGCTGTAGTTGACTCTCATCATCAGTAGATGGCAGCAGAGTGCATTAGGCACACATGCTCTCTTTCTATATCTCTCTAGACTTCCTGCATATCTTTTAAAATAATGAATAAGATAATAATAAAACACATACACAACAACAGAATTAAAACAAATACTTAAACACTCATAAACACTTGTTTATGAAATGACTCATAAACAAATTATGGTTGATCACTCATAGTTTATAGAAATAAACTTGTAATTCTTGCACACGGGACTCATTCTTATTAGACGTCAGTAGGATTAAATCATGTAGGCCAAATGGATGAAGATGGATGGCTTAATTATTATGTCTTTGTTATTGTAAGAATACCATAATGAAGGTTTACACGCATATATAACTAATTATTTGCAAACTGGCCATATTAAACAAAAGTAAAACAATTGAGGCGTAGGCTGTAATTTCTACTAGATGAGATGCCTAAATGGCTTTCTAGTAATTGGTTCTCAAGCCCAAGATAATCCTATTTGAAAATGCCCTCAAGGTATTCTTGTCTTTGTGAGATGCCTGTGCAAGTACTGATTTATGAAAGGTGTCTGGTGCATTGTAAGCCAAATGGGTGAGGCCAACAACCCCAAAGAGACTGCAGTTTACCGGATGTATAGCCACAATAGGTCTTGATGTTGGCGTATTTTACTGGTTTGGGAGACATCAATATGCCAGCATTTAGGCTGTCACTTATATTTGTTTCGTCCTATTAGACTCAATCTGTAATATGTATGTATGTATGTATGTATGTATGTATGTATGTATACATATAGCCTACATGCACAAAGACAGACAGAGACACACACACACACACACACAGATGTTGTGTTTTCATGTTTTATGGGCACATTCTTTAGATATAATTTTTTTAATACTGTAAAGTGTTTTTTTTTCTATCTCCTACCCCTAAACCTACCCATCACAGAAAACCTTTTTGCATTAAAAAAAAAAAAAAAAACACCACTTATTCTGATTTATAAGCTGTAGTTGCTTATTGCTTATACATTTTGGCCCCAACACACACACACACACACACACACACACACACACACACACACACACACACACACACACACACACACACACACACACACACATAGATAGATAGATAGATAGATAGATAGATAGATAGATAGATAGATAGATAGATAGATAGATAGATAGATAGATAGATAGATAGATAGATAGATAGATAGATAGATAGATAGATAGATAGATAGATAGATAGATAGGTTACACTTAAGTGAAAAAAGTGGAAAAAAAAATTCTGACACTAAATTGCATTTTAATTGTAAATAAATGAAAATGTATTATATTTTAAATTTATATTAAATGCGATTAGCTGAACGTTAGTTTCTATAGACACTTATGTATTAAATATATTTGTAATTATACAAAATGAAGTTGCAATTTAGCGCACTGAAAATATATTAACTTTAAATGTAATATCAAATGAAACACTAGTTAAAATTATAATCAAGTACTTTACATGTGCTTTAGTCAACACATGAAAATAGGTGTACTTCTTTAAAACACGACAAAAAATTATTATACATTATTTTGACATTATTACAAAGTCCACTTAAAGGGATTTTTCTCCCAAAAATGTTCTCTCACCCTCAAGTTGTTCCAAACCTGTATGAGTTTCTTTCTTCTGTTGAACACAAAGAATGTCGGCAACCAAACAGTTGATGGTCACCATTGACTTCTATAGTAGGGAAAGAAAAATACTATGAAAGTCAGTGGGGTCCATCAGCTGTTTGGTTGCCGACATTCTTCAAAACATCTTCTTGCTTGTGCTTCTTTTCCTGGTAAAATAAAGGTTATAATAACATCTTCTTGCTTCATACAGGTTTGGAACAACATGAGGGTGAGAAAATAATGACAGAATTTTTGGGTGAACTATTGAAATGTGTTAAGAATCCTAGTTGTGAAAGTGTACTCCCTTAAGTACACTTAAGTGGCCTTTTATTTGATTAATATATTATCTGCAAGTACTGTTTTTGAAAATATGCTTTAAAGATTTGAAGTACACTACAAGCACAATTAAGCACACTTCTTTTCACGGGGGGCTCTTATGCTAAAGGGAAGAGTGCAAGATAACTAGCAGCTTCTTCAGGATTTACCTCTGGAATTTTAATCCTGCTAATGTATTACAGGCGAGGATTTGGACTACAGCACAGACGCGGTCTTGAGGGCAGAAAGGTTTTCTTATCTAGAGGAGTGATTCGATCAGTAATTATGCTGTAATGATGCTTGTGTAATCCACATGTGTTTGTGTAATCCACACTAGATGAAATGCTGAACCTTTTAGTTCTTTTGTTGCATGCTTGAGTTTTGCAAAATTATTAGGTGTTTTTCGTTGTCGTCATGGAAACATCAGTAATGATCCCTATTCAGATGGGACAGGAGGGAGAGTGAAACTGCTAGTAATTGTGAGGGAACAGCTCTTGGCTCGTATCCTCCCAGGGTGTGAGACGTTGTGTGGTCTGTGAATTTACACCTGCCTCAGGCATCGGTGCGTGGGGTTGCTCAAACTATTTCTTTTGTATCCATTTTCTAAGCTGTGCCTGATAGGATACGAAAAGCAATTGCGACTAATCATGTAATGGCAGATTAGCACCTGCTAACACCATCGTTTCTTGGGATAAAATATTTTGGAAGTGGTTTAGACTCAAAGAATTTGGGCTGGAAGCAAGATCAGGCTCCAGGTGTGTTTTATACAGCCTGATAGGGTCTGAGCATCAGCAAGACAGTGGTAAAAGAGAATTGTGTGAGGGTTAAAGAAGTTCACAAAAAAAGAAAAGAAAATTCTGTCATCATTTACTCATGTCATTTCAAACCGGTATGACTTACTTCTGTGAACATTGTGCAATTGTACATTGTAACAATTTTTAAAAGAGCACAATAATAATAATAATAATAATAATAATAATAATAATAATATTAGTGTTAACTGAATGTAATGCTATCGGATACTTAATTTAACTGCATATTAATTGTAATGGAATGAAAATTCATTATTGATTAATTTGATAAAGTAATTAACTTTAGACCTTTAGAGGGTTTTTTTTTTTTTTTTTTGGCCCATAAAAAAGTTAACATTTTTAAGTACAATCAACTTGGATGTTTAAGTCATTTCAACTTAAATTACATTAAACTGACTTTAAAAATGAGTTGAATCTTGTATAACTTATAAAAAAAAAGTTGAAAATTGCTTAACTTATTTTGATGAGTTAAAGCAATATAAAAACATATGAACTTATTGATCATATAATTAATTTTTACTGTAAAAAATATTGTTGGTTTAACTTAGAAAAGTAAGTAACCTGGTTGCCTTAAAATGTTAAGTTCATTGAAATAAAAAAATTGAGTTAATACAATGAAGGAAATGGGTTTAATAAATAGAAACTTTAAATATTATTGTATCTGAACCACATAAATGAGACTTTTTGTGATAAATCATGAAAATAGCACACTTTGGCATATTTCACTGCATTATAACAAATAAAAACACAATTACATAATATGCTTAATTAAATCTTTTAATGCTATTTGAATAAAGGGTGACGTCAATTCTCAAAAATGTTCATTGTATTAACTCAAATGAACTCAATTTTAAGGCAACCAGATAACTTACTTTTTAAATATTTTTTACAGTGCAGTGTGTGTAATTTCAAAGTTGCATATATTTTCCTTGAAATATGTCCAGTGTACTGACAAGAATTAATGGTAAATTAAAATATACTTTATTCTCATTTTCTGTATTTAAACACGTGTAATGATCAAGTTGCAAGTACATTTAAAATATATTAACTTTAAAATATGGTAATATGATAATATCAAATAACACAGTATAGTAAAAATATGTTCAAGTACTTTGCATGTGCTGTAGTATGTTAGTCAACACATGAAAATAAGTACAACAAAAGATTATTAAAACGTAATGACTTAAAGTGTTTCTTTTTATGTGTGCAACGTGAAAGTGTACTCTTTAGTGTAATTTATTTAATATAACGTTAATATAATCAAAATTATATTATCTTCAAGTATATGTTTTTAAAAATATACTTTCAAGATATGACGTATATAATACATTCAGTACAATTTAAGCACACTTGTTTTTTTCACATAGGTTTCCCTTTAAGTGTGAATGCATAATAATTTCTGTTCCAAATGATAATACTTAAAGTTTATAGTTTAATTTAGCATTTTAAGAAATGCAAAGATATCATTAGGATACACCAGATCATTTTCGAAAGACTCCATTGAGTAGAAGAGAGTCAAATTTTATTGATGAACTTTCACAATTACAGGCAGATTTCAAACGTTCATTAAATACACTTATCATTTGCCAAGTCGTGCAAACAGGTCATGAAACAAGTATTATTGAGACAAGAGAGGCTCCATCTGTCTTTGATCAATTTGTCTTGTTAATAAGTCTGGAGAGTGAGCCAGGCAGACTTTAATTTCTTTAATCCTCATTTGGAACATAGTATAAAAAGACATGACATTTCTTCAGTCTATCTGTCTGTCTGTTTTTATTTTCAATACTAATTATTATAACAAAGGCAACCTGTTCAGGCTTCAATTACGTTTATCCAATTTTCAGTTTTAATTTCGTCTTAGTGCCCCGTGACATGAATTCACTGTACCACGTACTGAAAAAAATGATCAAAACCTAATTAAACCACGACCTCCAACAATATATGCAATTATCCAATTGGGGCAGCAGTTCTTGATATAAAATGCCGTACCATCCTGACTGTCTTTATGTAAGTGTTAATAATACGATTTTCATTATTTCAAAAGTAGAATAATGATTTTAATGGTAGTTCAGTTAAAAGTATTCAATTTTATGATGGACAGCATTGTGTTTGTAAACTCTATTTTTCACAAGCTTCATTTATTTACCTTCATCTACTTTTATGAAAATTATATAATGTCGCATAAAACTTAATATTGAAATGAAAATTAAACTGAAGTATGATCTGTTATGTAATCACTTCATTTAGTGAACTGTGAAAATTTTGAGAACGAGTCTTAAGAGACAAATACGCAGTATAATAACAATGGCTATCCGAATGTATCTGAAAGTATCCAAATGTGTGGTTGTTGTTTTTGTCTCACTTCAAGGTAATTGAGCCGTCTCTGTTCTTTTTTACATGGTGTAATGCTTGAATGCAGGCCTCATGCTTCAACACTCTTGAGTCATTGTTTGAGTGCAGTGTTTAGTTGAAAATGGTTTAAGATGGAGTCTATAGGGCTTCCTGACAGAGATAAATAAATGTCCTCCTTAATTTCCATTATGCCACATGCCCATTTACTTTATTGACACTGATTTAAAATGCTAAAACCAAACCAATTCATTGAATAAAAAACATTATTAAACTCAGGACCTGTTCTACTGTGCTTGAATTCTAATCACTCTCAAACGTACGCAAGAGCACTCTCAGTTGACACTGTAATAATATCATATTGACAAACGTTCCATTGCGTATTTGTGCCCTATTTTAATGATCTGAACACATGGTCTGAAGCAGGTGCACTTAGGGCGTGTCCGAATCCACTTTTACTAGTTTAATGACGGCCGGCGCGCCAAGAGCATGGTTCAAAAGGGTTGTAGTACCTAGTCTCTTAATGAGTCATGGGTGGGTTTTGGGATTAATGTGCAATAAACCAATCAGAGTGTTAATAAACCATCTCCCATTCTCTTTAAAAGCCAGTTGAGCTTGCACCGTGGCGGATTCGCTATTTACATGGCGAAATTTGTGAGCGGAAAGGCGCTTCTCCAGAGAGGAATCCTTTTAGGCACTTATTACTAACACGCTATTGACTTTAGACCAGGTTTTTGTTGGTCAATGGTGCAGTCGTTTTCAGTTGCCTCAAAATAGCAACACACCAACAATGCGCCTGAACACACCTTGTTTTCAGAACAAATGGGCGCGAGTGCATTTGCTATTTAAACAACGTGGCGCTGGATGTGAAAATGATAACTGCGTTGGGCTGAAGCTCGCAAAAAACACTTGCATCACGCCTGCCGTCGTATTGCGCCAGGTGTATGATAGGGCCCTAGACTAGAGAACAGAGAATAACTAGAGAGTATTGTTTATTCAACTACAAACCCAATTCCAAAAAAAGTTGGGACACTGTACAAATTGTGAATAAAAAAAAATGCAATAATTTACAAATCTCATAAACTTATAGAATATAGATAACATTTCAAATGTTGAAAGTGAGACATTTTGAAATGTCATGCCAAATATTGGCTCATTTTGGATTTCATGAGAGCTATACATTCCCAAAAAGTTGGGACAGGTAGCAATAAGAGGCCGGAAAAGTTAAATGTACATATAAGGAACAGCTGGAGGACCAATTTGCAACTTATTAGGTCAATTGGCAACATGATTGGGTATAAAAAGAGCCTCTCAGAGTGGCAGTGTCTCTCAGAAGTCAAGATGGGCAGAGGATCACCAATTCCCCCAATGCTGCGGCCAAAAATACTGGAGCGATATCAGAAAGGAGTTTCTCAGAGAAAAACTGCAAAGAGTTTGAAGTTATCATCATCTACAGTGCATAATATCATCCAAAGATTCAGAGAATCTGGAACAATCTCTGTGCGTAAGGGTCAAGGCCGGAAAACCATACTGGATGCCCGTGATCTTCAGGCCCTTAGACGGCACTCCATCACATACAGGAATGCTACTGTAATGGAAATCACAACATGGGCTCAGGAATACTTCCAGAAAACATTGTCGGTGAACACAATCCACCGTGCCATTCGCCGTTGCCGGCTAAAACTCTATAGGTCAAAAAAGAAGCCATATCTAAACATGATCCAGAAGCGCAGGCGTTTTCTCTGGGCCAAGGCTCATTTAAAATGGACTGTGGCAAAGTGGAAAACTGTTCTGTGGTCAGACGAATCAAAATTTGAAGTTTGAAAACTGGGATGCCATGTCATCCGGACTGAAGAGGACAAGGACAACCCAAGTTGTTCTCAGCGCTCAGTTCAGAAGCCTGCATCTCTGATGGGATGGGGTTGCATGAGTGCGTGTGGCATGGGCAGCTTACACATCTGTTGACTAAATTGACTAAACTTAACATTTTAAGGCAGCACGAACACTTACTTTTTTAAGTTGAAACATTTTTTTTTGTAGTGCAATCTATCTGATCACAGACATCTCTTGAATGCAATGGCCAATAAGGGGTGTTTAATTTAGTCAGAATCCACTCACTCAAAACAGCAGAGTTTTTTTGTTCTATAAGATGAGTGACAGCTTTTTAGTGATTATAAAGTGAGTGTACTTTGCACACTTTCATAATCTGAATAAAAGTTTTGTTTTTCATGCTGCTAAGAGGACCGACAGCCCGTTGCTCTCTGCAAATTTTCGGAAGTGACATCTACATATAATGCAGGATTAGGATTCACTCTCAAAATTGCAGTGATTGACAATCATAATCATTTATCCATTGTAAATGTGTTTTCCTTTCAGTTCATATCAGTTTTGAGAGGTAAACATAAGGGACCATAGGATATTTACCCTCCAGTGAGATATTGATTTGGAGTGCTCAGTGTGGATCATCAGTGTGAGCTCACACCATTACCGCAAATGGACAGACTCCACTGCTTTTACTTTGTGAGACAATTCATTTTAAAAGGATGCCTCACCCAAGTCCTGTTTGAAATGCTGATCCGCCATGCCAGAAAGCTGTAATTATATGTCATTCTCACTGTTGTTTAATTTCACTGCATTGTGTGTGTTTTTTACACTAAACATCATATTTGCATGTATCCAAACTGGTTTTGCTTGCACTGTAGATTATGCAAAGGAAGGAAGGAAGGAAGGAAGGAAGGAAGGAAGGAAGGAAGGAAGGAAGGAAGGAAGGAAGGAAGGAAATAAATAAATTAATAAATTAATAAATTCCGTGTGTGTGTGGTCCTAAACCCTACATTAGATGGCAATATCCAAAATCCTTTTTGGTCCCCATGAGGAAAACAGCTTATAAATCATACTAAGTGATGTTTTTTGAAAGTGTAAAAATGCAGAAAGTTTTCTGTGATGGGTAGGTTTAGGAGATAGAATAGACAGTTTGTACAGTATAAAAACCATTGAAAGTCCCCATAAACATGGAAACCCAGTGTGTGTGTGTGTGTGTGTTCGCTGTTCATGTAGTCACACCGTTGTGGGGACAAAATGTCCCCACAAGGATGGCAGTACCAGGAATCATTTAAATTTTTTCATCCAACATCTTATAAATCATACAGAAAGTTTTCTGTGGTGGTTTAGGGGTATATGTTTGTACAGTATAAAAATCATTATGTCAAATGCGATCTAATTTAGTGTAATGCAATTCTGGAAGTTTTAACCTGTATTTCATAATGTAAATGAATATTTATTAATTATTGTAATGTGTGTGTGTGTGTGTGTGTGTGTGTGTGTGTGTGTGTGTGTGTGTGTGTGTGTGTGTGTGTGTGTGTGTGTGTGTGTTTATCTTGGGTAAATGTTTCTTTAAATGTAGAATGGGAGATATAATGTTGCTAGAGCTGTGAACCTGAGCAATATACCACATTGCGACTCTCTGGAGGGATTCCTCTCATACACTTACGTAATCTTGGCAGTATTCCCTCGGAAGTACAAGGCACTGAACCAAGAATTCTCCCACCCGTTACAGGATAGTGAGTGGCGCTTGATGGAAGCCCCTCCAAGACTGTAGGTCAAACAGATCAGTGACAGGCCAGTAAGAACATCTATATCTCTCTGCCTCCCGATCTCCCGCGCTGTCACTGCTGCTGTATAATGTTGCCATGGATCTGAGGTTGTGTTGCTATGGTGTCACAAGGACTTTGTGTTTTTCCCTAGGCCAATGTCATGAGCGAATCGTTCAGAGAGTGAGTGGTACTTTCTTTCAAAGCATGGGTTCTTCATAAAAACAAATAATCATTTATTTTATTTTTAATGAGACAAAGCAGGCTACACCAGAAAAAGCTTGTTTTATAACAACTGCACTCTTACATACATTATATTACAGTCATAGACTCCCTTTTTTAGAACACCACACAAATCTATTTACTCAATGGCTTTTTAGTTAATTCTTTTTAAAAAAGTCCTAATTTTCAGAGTTTTTTTCTTCTTCTGTACTTGTTTTTCTTTTCATCTGAAACTACTCACTGCTAGGTTTCGTCTCGTCATCTTACAACAACCTTTGACCTCTGACCTTAGGTGAATGGAATTCACAACAAAGATTAAAATTCCGCGAGGAGGTCATTCTGCTCGTGAGGAACATGCTCCTCTCATCATTAAAATACTACATTTCCAAGATATGTTTATCACATACAATACAGAGTCCGTTATGTACACCATCTCACCTGTACCAATGGTGAGAGCGGGTATTCTTTTCGCTTTGCAAGGTCTTCCCGTGAGTGCAGTGGAAGTGTTTAGGTCCTCTTTTGTCTCTAATCATGCAGTGGACAAAAGCTTTTAAACAGTTGGTCGGTTCAGCAACAAAGTCTCGACATGTTTTCGCATGAGTCCTTTAATGCCTGGTCCATTGTGAGGCTCCTTTCCTCTTGAAGCTTATTCCTATTCTGTCCTTTCAGCAGCCATAACAAGTTCATTGCGGGGTGATAATGCCTTGGAGTCAGATGTGGGGTTGGCTAGACAAGGGCTTGAAGTTCGGGTCGGGGTTTTTCCAGCGTTAGATGTGGGGACTTCATACCGGCCGGTCCACAGCATACTGGCAGGGGCTTAAGTTGGACACAGGGTTCTGCACGGTCGGGTAAGCGAAGTTGGCGTGCTGTTTGGCCTTGAGCCGGAGGCTGGCCAGACTGGAGTTACAGGTGTCTCTGTACATGTACGGGCTGGCCGTGGTGGCATAAGGGCAGGCGGCTGCTGACACCGCCGCAGAATTGAGGGTGGGGCTGTTCAGGTTGTTCAGGTTTCCCAGGTTATTGAGGCCGGAGCCCGGCACCCCTGCCACCGCCGAGGGCACCATAGAGGAGGCCATGTTCATGGAAGGGATGGAGCTGGGTGGGGAGAACATTGGCTGGGAGGACAGCGGGCTTACATTCATGGAGTTAAAGAAAGGAAAGCTTTTGGCTGATAAGGGGCTGCTGGCCAGGCTCTTAGTTGCCCAGTTGTTGTACGAATAGCCCGAGTACATGTCGTCGTACGGCTGCATGAGTCCATTGAACTGGGCGCCGAAGCCGTTCTTGCACAGCTCGGCTTGCTGGTTCCTTTCTCGCTTCCTCCATTTGGCGCGGCGGTTTTTAAACCACACCTGTTTAAAAGACAACGGGGGAAAGAGTTATCGGCATCATTTTGCAATGTAATTCAGGGCAAGACAAAAATGGGTAACACTTTATTTTACAGTGTCCTTGGTACATGTAGTTACTGTAGTAATAACTACACCAATCCAAACCCTAAGCCTTTAGTAAGTACATGTAGTTAATTATTATTACTCCGTATGTATACTTACACTGTAACACGGACACCTTAAAATAAAGTGTAACCCAAAAATGTAACCATATTCTTTATCACTCCACCAGCTCAACAGAACTTTAATATTCCAATTTTTTAAACACTCCTCATGAGATTTAAACAATAAAAAGTTCCGCCAGGCAGAATTTAAGTGCTTCATTTATTAAACTAATTTATTCTCTTATTATGAGCTTCCCTAGTGAGAAATGTCATTAAAGAGCTTCCCTCACATTTAGTCAATTTTATATCCTATTTTTAGGGGATATTGGGTGGATTAAAGTTTTAATGTGAAAATTTAAATGAATATATTTCATTTAGCTCTCTGAGAAATAAAGCTGTTTTCTAGTTGATCTTTTCCCTGTGAAAGTGTTCACCGACTGTAATTAGTAAAGAAAAACTAGCTAGGAAAATAAGAAATCAAGAGCTCCTTTTAAATATTAGGCTTTAGGAATGTAAATAATGTATTTTATATACAATATGTAAATGATTGCTTTTAAAAGGAACATCCGTAAGAAGCACAGAAAAATTATTTTGCCTTCCTCATAACTCTGCAACATATTTTTGAAGTTAGTAACTAAAGGAAATATGATAAATACAAACAATCATGGGTATTAATACATTATCACTTCTGAGAAGGATTGTCTCCACATATTTCAGAAATAATCCCACATAGTGATCGTTCATTGCCGGATTTATTTATTTTGAATATTTAAGGACATCTTTTATCCAGCATACTGTAAATGATACCAGTTTATATTGGGAGAGAGGGAATACCCTTCTCTGTGAATGTTCCACTGACACTTTGGCAATGGTGTTTAAAGCCTTCCAAAATAACTGAATGTCAAATATAGTTCAATGATCGGTGTGCATTCTCTATATTTTTGGCATGCAGGCATAAAATGGCACAAATGGTACAGAACTTGGTAATAGTTTGGCACATGCTATGTGAACACAAAAACAAAAATCATGGACATGACTCGAAAAGGTTAAATGGTCCTGAGAAAAATAGTCACACTTTTACTGGAAATAAATAAGAAACAAATTTCATCTAGTGGAAACGTATACTGCACCCAAACAAAATGTTACTGAAAGTTCATTTTTTTGAGATATCAACCTCAAACTTATTTAGATTTATGGCTTTGATTTTCTTGCAGTTTTAGAGTAAAACATGTTTTGGAAAATATATATTTCATATAAAAATGTTTTTAGCACTTCAGTAATAATCTGCCAAGTGTCTTTTTAAAGAGACCAAACTTTTAAGAGTCTAAACTTAAGTCTGTGCACCAAAGAATTCAAGATTTATGACAGTTTAAGTTGGAAATTTCATTTTCAGGTTGGTTAACAGGTAATAAATGGATTATAACTACTGCATAAATATAATGTAGTACCATAAAATCCCCTAAAAATAAAATACAAAATAAAAAGCATTATGGAACTAAAATATAGTACATACATTTTATTGAAAAAAAAGGGAGCACTAAAATAGTTTAATATAGCACTAATATATATATATATAATATATATATATTTATATATATATATATATATATATATATATATATATATATATATATATGTATATATATATATATATATCTATATATGTGTGTGCCTCTCACCCCATCTTCAAAATTCTGTTCACTTTAAAATCAAAATGTGTGTAAACAAATGCACAGTGTTTTTATGATTATGTATTATGTATTGTTGCATTTACTGTTTATGGATCCAGTGTATTGTCAATGTAAATGCAAGACATATTTCTCCTTGGGGATAATAAAGTGTATTTCAATTAAATTTCAGTTTCAAAACCAGCAGTAGCAGTGTCAAATGGAGAAGAAACCTTCACAGTCATGTGTGGTCCATTGTGGAGTTTTTTTTTTTCTTTTTTTAAAGTATCCTGGGTCAAGCTGGCATTAGGTCAGGGCCATGATTTAGGGTTTGTGTGTTTATTAGGAGCACATACTCTATCAAATGCGTAAATCAATATGACAGCAGAAGCATGCGGGATATGTGGCATAAGGTTCCAGCTGGGATTACTGACATTCGTGCACGGTTCAGGAGGCCACTGATAGACATTAGGAAAGGAGTATCTCTACCTCTGTTGTTCTTTCAAAATAACAACCAAGACTGTGTGCTATGTGACCTTTCCTCTGGCCAACATGAATCTGATCCATTAGAAGTGCGCCAGACAAGGAGGTAGCGATTGTATTGTCATCCATCAGAATGGGAGCCCACCTGCTCTCTTTGTGTGCTTCACCGATTAAACTTCTGCTTTTTGTTGGGGCCGAAGGTCACAAACCTTTTCTAGGTTCTTCTAAGCAAGCTATTGTTCCTGTTACATCACAGATCTCAATATTGCCATTTTCATGGTAATAGAAAAAGATGCCACAGCCAACACCAAAACCGATGTGTTTATGTAATCCTGAAAATACTGGAATAACCCAGGACTTGTTGAACCCATGCATGTCCCGTGGTTCAAAAGGACAGTCTTTCATTACACACAGTATCTAAATGCACCATAGTGACAGAATAGCGAACAATATAATATAATATAGAACCCTGAGGCTCCTGGCTCATTTTTTAAAGAGCCCTTTATGCTTTAATATAACATTTTTAAGAATTTTTTACTTCATCTGAACAGTACGAAATATGGTAGTTTTGGCACTTGAACACACAAAAACATCATAGACATGATTCGAAAAGATTACATGGTCCTGAAAAAAATAGTCACACTTTTCCTCCTCTTGGAAATGAATGGGAAACTAATTTCATCTAGTGGAAACGTTTGGTACTGCGCCAAAACAAAATCTTACTGAAAGCTCATTTTTTGAGATAACTCATTTAGATTTATGGCTTTGATTTTCTCGCAGTTTTAGAGTAAAACATGTTTTGGAAAATATATATGTCATATAACAATTGAAAATATGTTTATACTTTTTTCCCACTAATAATAGTAATCTGCCATATATAATAATCTGTGTGTTCTTTAAAAAGAGACCAAATTTAAGATCCAAAGCATTGAAAATTGATGACAAAATTATATAATCGGTATAATTTATATTATAATATAATTAATAATATTATAAATATATAATATTTAAAATTAATAATAATATAACAATAATAATGTAAATTAGTACCATAAAATTCCCTAAAAATACAACATTTTATTTTATATTTTATAGTATTTTGTGTATTTTTCATAACAATAAACTTTCTGTGTCCTGTTACATGTACTTACCATTGTAATAACAGTAAATTATGCATAATTACATGCAACTAACCTAATCCTACCCTAACCCTATAATAAGTACATGTAGTTAATTAATATTACTCAGTACTTCAATATATAATTACCCTGTAACATTTCTATAACTTCAGCAATAATCTACCAAGTGTCTTCTTTAAAAGAGACCAAACTTAAGTTTAAATTGGACATTTGATTTTCAGGTCTATGCTCGAAAAAAGTGGTTAACACTACAGGTCATCAATGGATTATAACTACTGCATACATACATAGTACCATAATATAACCTAGAAATACAAAATATTAAATCAAAACCTTTTTAAAACTAAAATATAGTACATTAATTTATATCATGATGGAAACCTCTAAAAGTTATGTGAAGCAGCTGACAGAACCCTTTATGGTTATAACCTTTTTTTCTAAGAGTGTAGCTTCTTATCTTTGTCAGTCAGCTTGTCGGCTCTCAGTGATTTTGATTATTACATCATCGACAATAGTTTTTGGACCCCAAAGTGCCGTATGCAGTGGTTTAGTTTGGCCGGGACACGTACCCGTACTCTTGCTTCTGTGAGGTTGGTCCACACAGCGATCTCCTCTCGTGTGCTCATGTCAGGATAACGGTTTCTCTGAAAGGTGGCTTCGAGTTCCTGGAGCTGCTGGCTGGTAAAGTGTGTCCTTTGCCGGCGCTGTTTTTTCTTTAGAGAGCCGTCCTCTGGGTTTGACTCATCTGTGTGGTTCTGATGGGACTTCTCTGTGTCTGTATGGGTCAGAGGAAAAAGCATTAATCAAACAGACGCATGACCGCTTAAGTCACACAATTATCATGCTTACTTAAACTTAAATGTTGATGTACATGATCACCTCAATTTTTTTTTTTTTTTTTTTTTTGAGTTTTGCCAACTTAATCAGGTTTACAGTGTGTGCTAAACACAAAAAGTACTTAGTTTCTGTTTGCATTGAAAGTAAGATCAAGATAAACTGCAGGGCACAAAGTGTTTTTGTATGTGTGATGAAAATCCTCCCTCTGTGGTGTAGAGTTCTGCAAATTGAAGACCCCACAGAAAGGGCTAAATTAGCTGGCCACATAATCCTGGGATCAGCCATTAGTGACAGGGCAGGTTTGGGGCTGTTTGGCAAGAGCTTAACTCTCTAGGAGCAGTTCTAACTAATCAGCAAGCTTTCCAGGGCCTCTAGGAAAACCAATAAGACATCATGCTGCCATCTGTCAGTGTGCAGATACCCTTTAACTCTTACAACAGTCCCATAAAATAAAACTTGAGAGTATAACATCATAATCACTTAATTGAAGATTAATTGAATAAGAGTTCAATGCAATGAATGCATTGTAAATGGTCAGCATGAACGGAGAAATTAAAAATCAACGAAATTTTGGTAGGCCGTAATTAGAGGAACACAGAACTTGCAATCCCGACACCGCTTATTTTTTTCCCAGGTGCTTTGTTGTATCACTGTCAACACTTTAAATGCACTGATTTATCGTCAGTTGGTGTTTAGTCTGAATATTAAAAAAAAATGTCCACCAACGAGTAGATATGCGGATTTGAGCCAGAAGCCGTTGACTGAAATTAAACGTTTAACATTCGTTCATTTGACAGTGAACATATGTAGTAGCCAAACAATTTTTCATTATAGTAAAAATCATATTTTATTTGGCATAGTATTTTTAATCCCCAATGTCGTTCAGAATGGTTTTAATTTCACGTTTCTAGCCATATTTTTAAATGAACAAATTTGTTAAAACTAATAATAATAATAATAATATATTTTCATACTATTTAATTAAATGTAAAAATAGACTATTAAGAAAGATTTAACATATTTATTAGTATCTTTATTAGTACTTTTCAGAAATGCGATTTAAGGCTTCTGAAAGAGTAAAAAAAAAAAAAAAAAAAAAAAAAAAAAAAGCCTAAATAAACTCGCAACAAAGTCTATAAATAATTTAACAGCTTAATATAATAAGTTTGTTTTTCTCAGTGGAAGAACAGTTTTCCAAGTGGCGGTTCAATGTCTTCTTCATTAGGATATTATAGAACGCTGGCTATCCGTTAGAGAAGTGAGTTTCTAAAAATATAAACTTTCCATAAACAACCAACCAGGGGCGATTCTTCCGGTTAGTGATATTTAGGCCTAGGTTATCTGTTGATGGAAATTGCAATCAAACTTAAAATACGATGCGAACACCCGTTTGGCAGTTTTCAGTTTCAGTGCCGTATGGGATAGGCCTAACTAGGTTCAACTTTAAAAAAAAAAAAAAAAAACATTCCTCATTATGTTAATGCATTTTTACATTCAGCCTGTTCAAAATAAGGGGGTTTTCACAGTGACGAAGAGCCATTTTTGGCTCCCCACAGAACCTTTCAGTGATCAGTTTTCTTGGTGTAAAGGACATTTTAGAATGGAATGTAGAATGGAAAGGTTCCATGGATTTTTAAAGCTTCTTCAACCAGATTCCAAAAAAGAACCTTTATTTTTAAGACCTGACACGCTGTAAAACTGTAAACCTACCTTGATAAGCCTATAAACTAGCTCATTTGAGCGACTATAGCCTACATCGACGCTTTTTCGTAGTTTGTTTAGGATTAGCCCTGCATTATCTTCTGTCGTGCAGTGTCTCGGTGAAGTGCACATCGTCTTCAGACCTTTGCTCTTTTCACAGGTGTTTAGGCTTATTCGCACTGGCCTACTGACTGTCATTTGGATACCAAATTTGAGGCAGGAATGAATAATTTATGCACCGTTCCTTCAGCACGTGACTGACTAGCCGGGATGTTCTCCTTCAAATGGCGAATGTCATGAGTATACACAGTGCACATAAAGACTGCCTGTAAATGTATACTGGATTCAAATGAGCCATGGTTATTCAAAAAAAAAAAAAATAAATAAAATAAAATAAAATAAAATAATAAAAAGACGTGGAGCTGTTATCACTAGCCCACTTCAACTTGAACACGAATTAAAGAACACAGTGTGTCATACAATACACAACAGAATTATGCACTGGGTCAGCAATATCTGAATTTGGACTGTCTCCCACAAAAAAAAAAAAAAAAAAGAAAAAAAGAAAAGAAAGGAAAACAAGATAGCAAACGGCTACGTTAAAATTAAGCATAGGCCTAAAAGTGAATGAATTTCTGTGTGTTTGTGATTAAACATGATTATACTGACCACTGTTGTCCTGGCCTTTGCATCCCGGATCGTGCTGAGGAGTCCCGGAGTCAGACAGAGACAGTGCCGGGCTACGGGCCTCACTGTCCGTTAGGAGGTTAAAATCCATCACCTCGACCGCCAGGCTCTGTGAACAGCACAGGGTCATATTTATATGAATGCTTATACACCATAAACACACAAGCTCGGGCTTTAAACACAAGCCTGCATTGCTTGCTCATGGTTCACTGCATGGGACGCAGCTCATTCCGACTTGTAATAATGAAATAAAAGACACAATTATTCTTACATTTATAGATTTTGTAATGTGCTTGTTCATTAGATTTCATTAAACACACCTGTAACATTTTCACGAGTGATCAGTGTCGCTCAGGAAATATCAAAAATGAACGCGAAACAAACAAAAAGTCGAATAGATGGATTAAAAGTTAGTGGCAAAGTCTGCAACGACCTTGGATATTATTTACGGTGAAGAAAATTGCGTGGGAACCAATTTAACAGAACATAAATTATTGCAATGTTGGGTTTAAATGGATGGAAAGAAAAATGTTTTTAACGTGGCACGACAAAGGCCACGTTAGTGTACGCACATGTTAAACAAACGTAAGCCTAATATCATTTTCATTGAGTTTAATTAGGTCTATAAACTAAACAATATTTTTTGTCAATGCTTTTATTTATTTATTTATTTATTTGTTAATTGCTTTTGACAAAAAAAAAAAAAAAAAAATCCCCTGCGCAAAAGTACAAGCGAAACAGATTAACAGATTAAAAAAAAGACCAATTAAATCTAATCCCCAAAATAAGACATAAACCTAAATAAATACACCCCCTCCCAATAAGAAGTAAAAATAAACAATTATTTGCATGTTTCATCGTATAAAAAGAGATGTATAGTAGGCTAATAAAGGCCAGCGCATTTTCTTTGTGTTGCAAATCTCTAAGATGCCAGGTTAGGGTTCATCCGTTCACAACTGTACTTTTAGGTCTGAAAACGCTTTGGACTAGACGCCAATCAATCAAAGTTCAAAATTACGCGGATCGAAAGCCTTAAATAGCAGCCTCGTAATAGAGCCTAAAATAACAGCTCGTTTATTTACGCAACAGCAGCAACACCCCAGAGATACAGAAACATAATCACTGTCTTCGGAATCTGTTATGTGACTGGATGAAGCAAACGACACCGAAACTCGCGCGCCGAAGAGAGTTTACGGAACTGAACACCAACAGGCTACAAAACATGCGATTTTTTTTCCCCTTTCTTATTTGCTGCTGGATTTCACCTCTCTTGAAGGATTGAGACGGTTTGACGAAACGAGATTCCCACTTAAAAATTAAAATAGAATAATAATTGTGCATTCTCATGTTTTTCTTCACACCTCCGAACCCCAGATAGCCTGTTATTCTTTTGATGAAATTTATTTATTTTTATTTTATTTTTTATTTTGCTGCCGTTTAAAATTAAACTTCCATGCAATGATGAACTCGCACAACATCTCGTGGAAAACATGTTCCTGTTTAAATTTAGTATAGCCATGGAGTCGCATTAATTTTCCCAAAGAGCGCGTAATTCGTACATTTGTGTCTTTCCAAAATCCTCCTTATCAAAACATAAATAAACGAGCGCGTGCAACTTCAGTAGATCTTTCTCCTTACTTAAACATAAATGAAAGGGCAATAAATATATTTGCATTTATTTGGAATCTAATAAATACGAGAAAATCGATAGGCGTGTTTGCGCATGCCACATGACAGGACTGCATTTGCATGACAGATCACAATGCATAATGTGGGCCTACTTTAATTAACACAACTAATTGCTATAAAATGATAGGTTTATTTCACAGATATTGGTTGACACGTCTGACTCTTCTTCTTCTTCTTTTTAATCAAAAGACGAACAGGCTTAATGAGTGCCCTTGTTTATCGCCCAATTCATCCTTCAGTGACATTGTCCTAATGTGTGTGCCATGTGTGTAAGCATGCAAAATATGCTTTCTTTCATTATGCTAACTCTCAAATTATGCTAACTTTCAGACAAAATGACATGTCATTTGTTTCATTGTGCGCGCAATGTTTACAATGTGTGCGCAATTTTGTTTCAATGCGTGGCAACATTTACGCACTATTCATAAACTCGCTGAAGGTTTTAGGGAAAGTTTTGACCTCAGTTCAGCACCTATAGATCCGACAGCTCCCAACACACGTTGGGAAATCAGGCTTTTCTCTATAACGCGAATTGGCGGTGATGACTGACTTTTCCGTCGTTAATATACCTCACTGAGTGTAAACAGCTGATTACGGCCCAGCTGATTACTTAATATCACCAGTTAGTGGAATATTACATTTTTGATAAATTCATCGAAATGTATATTAATGCGTATGATGGAATTCCAGAACATAATTAATCTTTATTTGTTTCTCAATAAAAGCTTCTAAGGCTTGGAATCCGCCATCCATTAGAAGAAACAAACAAGTGCCATAGTGAAAAATCAGGAAGTGATCAGTATTCATGAGGTGACAGACCCTGGGGATATAGAGATTATCATATCATGATAAATAACAGACCAACAGGTTAGCATCACTGCTTTACAACTTTTCCTACCAAAACACTATTGATGCCTCTTTCAGAGTCCCTAATTAGGTTGTGTTACCTGATGATAAACAACTAGGCTTATAGGCCTAGATACGCAATATAACGAATCCTTAAAGGAAAACATTTGGATAACAAAGCAGTGTCCTGTTAAATTATAATGATTTGTTTTAGTGTGCACATGACAGCATGCCTTTTGATTTGGGGCTGTCTGTGCTGCCACTTGGCCTAAATGACATGATTCAGTTAACATTCATTCATTAATCAAGATTCTAAATGCTACACACCTTCAAGCATCAATCAAACAGTCATTAGATACAGTATCCTGTCTGTAATCGCTTTTCTTTTTAATCTAATAAACAATTGCGGTAACTTGCCTTGTAAATGCAGCTGGCTTGAGGAGGCTATCGAGAAAGCAGAATTGCAACCAGAACTATACACTTCAACGCTTGTGACTTTGATCTGTCAGGCAGGCTGCTCAGATGCTGTTCCTTTGGCTATAGCTTTGTTCCCGATGACATAAGCTGGCCATTTCATCTTGAGCAAGGTGTCAATGCACCCTCCCTCCCACCCCTGCCAGGATTTGTGACATTATTACATTTCAAACTCCATCAAGGCTCCTCTAAGGATTGTGGGCCAACAAGACGAGACGCACTGAGAGATTTCTCAAATGTGAAAAATGGAGAGACCAAATGGGAAAGTGAGCTGACCTTGGTCTATCTCATTGTATAGAACCAACCCAACTGTCCAAATGAATGCTCAAAAGTTGTTTATTTTCAAATTGTTAAAAGGCTAAAATATAATAATAGCTAGAATTTTTTTTTTTGGCTCAAACTTTCTATGTATCTCACACACATCATAAGTTAGGAAATTTCTGCCTTTGAGATATTGGTGACAAAGCTCAGGGAATTCTTGTCAGTGAGGAGGCAGCTTATATACACGACATCGATCTCATCATATATATATATATATATATATATATATATATATATATATATATATATATATATATATATATATATATATATATATCTAATAAAAGAAGAGATAATAGAGGTAAATCCTCTCGTTTTTCAGAAGATTGCTGGGTCCATCTGTTGGTTCGACAGAGGCAGACAGCATACATTTCCACGGGCTGCTGCATTATCTCAGGAATTATTCATAAACGCGTTTAGAATTAATTCCTTGGATTAAGAGTTGATTAAGATGTGTGTCACTTTGCTGTCTGAGAACTTATTAAGGGCCCACTCGAGCCGGCGGCAGATGGAATTTCTACCCAATGTTTGTAGATGTTAATTTCTCCCCTCCTAACATCCATTTGCATTTGGCTGTGTATGTCAAAGCGCGGCTTTTCCTGCACGCACAGCTCCGAATACCCGTGTACGAGGAGACGCTCGTCTCACTCACTATAAGATCAGGCATGTTTATTCCATTACGCACTGTTCCACGCTCGACTGAGATACTAATGTTTTTGCTAATGAAATTATGAAGCATCACATCCACAAACAATCTTGATATTTGTTTGGTAGCAAAATCTGAAGTATAGGCTACGACTTGATATGTTTTTGACTGAATTTAGATAGATTTGTATGCGTTTGTGTATTATATCCCCACTAAAAGCAACATTTAAAGGACGTGACCAAACACAAGAGCCTCACGCACTGTTCTGCCTGTGTGGTTTAACCACACACACACACACACACACACACACACACACACACACACACACACACACACACACACACACACACACGAATAAACGATATTTAGCAGTTATGATTGACTTTTGCATGTTTGTTTTATTTTAGCCTTATCGTTTCCAATAATAAAAAAATTAAAAAAGTTGATTAATCATAAACAAGAACTAGCCTAGGCTGCCATAGGCTACGGATATAAAACGCAACATACAAATGCAACAAAAAATGAATAAATAAAGGAAATGGAGCCTATTGTGATTAATTTCTGGTTTTTGATACACCGGCAGAAATGTTTCGGTCAATCTTGTTTGACTATCTGGCCGCATGTAAATGTAGATAAACAGGTGCGTTTGGGCGAGTGTTTTTATAGGCCTATTTCACATGGACAGAAATGAAGCTTGCAGGCTAATGTAGCCAATAAGTAAATTGTTGCATGTCTTATTCCTTTATTCCAATTTTATAAAGCGAGCTGTTTTAAAATATTAAACTATCTGAATATGTTTTATTCGTTTTTTATACGAAATAGCTGAGCTTACGGGACTTTGCGCACCTGCCACCTATCAGTTTGGGTATATTGCGTTAATATTTTGACTGATAATTTGACTAATATATAGCCATCCCAGAAAAAAAATGGATATGCAGCAATATAGAAAGAGAACTTTGGAGATATCGAGGTTTTATTAATATTGTCGTTTTTGTAATGCAATGCGAGTTAAACACAATTGTCATAAAATGATGAAACAAAAGTTTTACTAACCGCAGCCACTTCAAATCAGTTTTCTGAAGGTACACATTGTCCGACTCAAAATCATGTAGGGTTTTTATTTTAAAACGCAACAACTAACTGAAATCATTAGGCCTACATAAAGCCTTTCACAAGCCAGTTTAAATGAAAATAATTTGTACCGTGCTTACTGAGTTTGAATCCAAATTTTCATGAAAACTTCGGATGTTTTTCTTAATGAAAGGAATTGTTATCAAGTTGAAAAATTGCCTCTGATCATTTAAAACAATGTCTAATAAATAAATCAAATATTTAACCATAGCCTATGATATTAACAAAGCACTATAACCCGACACGATATTGCATATTTTTAAGTTAGGAGTTAACTACATGTTGTACTGAGGTTTGTACATTTCGGCACAGCCGGACATCATGCCATCAACTTCAGCCCGAAGATAAACGACGCTCGCGCGTCCCATGTGTCTCCTCAGTCGCCGATCAAAGCTGATCTTCATCTCTGCGGCTCTGGAGCACCATGCCACCTATCAGCAAAATGCGCTGCGCTCTATTTTATCTGACACGACAGGTCTGGATTCAGGTAGCCTATATTTTTGAGAGACTAGGAGACAACAATCCCCACAGTTCCTTCATCGCACGAGAGCACATATCACACATTTTTTTTTTTTTTTTTGGTCATGCATCTACTCACATGAATCCCGGTCTAGTGGAGGTAATCCTCGAAAAATGTACAACTCTTGCGTGCAACGCGTGTTAGCTGCTTTTCTGAAACGATGCAGTCAGTCGTCATGTAGAAAGTTCCTTAGGATGAGCAAATGAAAAGAGACAGTTTTCCCGTTCTCTCTCTCTCTCTCTCTCTCTCTCTCTCTCTCTCTCTCTCGGTGTTGCCTGTCATAAGTTTGTAGCGGAGAGTGAAGGCAGGATCCCCATGCAGAGGGGAACTGACTTTATGCTAAATATCTCGTGCGACAGGTCCGCGGCAGGAAGGAATGCCCACCCCCTCTCTCTCTCTCTCTCTCTCTCTCTCTCTCTCTCTCTCTCTCTCTCTCTCTCTCTCTCTCTCTCTCTCTCCCACGCTCTTTTTCAGCCTCTCACACATGCGCGCGCTAAACATACGCACAGTAAATCAAGGCTTCGGTCAGTCACCCTGAGTTCACTTCCACAGTTCCTCCAAAACCTTACATGTGAGTGAGCATGAACATTCACAGTTAGCGTCGTGCTATTCCTGTCTGCTCAGTAGCCCAATGCAATGTTCTCCTCAACTCCACGGATATTAAAAACAAAGGTTTTTAGCCGGCATGCATTGTTCCATGAGCCTTTAACAATCATGGAACCTTTCAAATGCTCAAAAGGTTCTTTATATTAGAAAAGCCTCTTTAGATTATTACAAGACGAATTACTAATTAAACTGGTTCTCAGATAGGTTCTTCATTGGCATCTTTTGGAACATTTTTGAAGCGTTAGCCTATCGATCTATCATAGCATATACAGTATTCATCTATTTAAATTAAGAATATAGGGTTACTGTAAATACAAATATAGGCTACCTAATAAAAAGATTAAATAAAAACAAAATCATGCCTAAGATAATGTGCAGGTATGTGGTTCTCTCTTGAGGAGCCATTAGACAGGGAGTTTAACACGAATCGACCCACAATTTACGTCAGTTTTGCGTGCAACTCCACGACTAAGCTACTATCTCAAGTTACTTTGCATTTTCGTATTGTTTAGTTTGGCTATTTATCAAGCAAATAACAAAAAAAAAAAAAAAAAGAAAAAAAGGAAACAACTTCTCCATGGTTCTTTGAAACCTTTGGAAAACAATACACACACACACACACACACACACACACACACACACACACACCCTCCTTGGGCAAAGTTATTGAATATGAACTTGTGCATCTTTTGAGCAAGAGTCCATATATTTATTTTAATCACTAGGTTTATGCTTTTCCTGTTAGCAGACACCTTCATATAGACTACCTTTTCAATTGGTTTGCAGCATTGACATATTTTTTCTTTAGGGTGATATCAGGCAAATTGACGTGTATTTTTAATTTCTGTCAGAATCTTTCCGAAGGACTGCAACACCGTGCAATATAACAATATATTTGGAAACTGCATGGCTTATTAATTTTATGTCTGAAACCGCATTATCGGAGCTCGTGTATGTTTTGACAGGAGAAAAAAATAAGCCTGTGTGTATGAACTCTGAACGCCTCCGTTGTGCTGTTTCGTCATCAGTGTAATTCAACCAACCCTGTTTGGACGTGATTTCCCCAAAGATCCGCCCTATTTTGAACGCGACCAGGAGAATATTAATAATACGACGACGATGAACAGTGTTATTGGTTTTGCGATGTATAAACACGTAAAACTAGCCATTTAAAAGTAATGGCTGATTGAGTGATAATTCGAAATAACGACATAATCTCTTTTAAATACACGGGAAGTAAGGCCCCAGAGTCAAAAGCCCATTGGCTGAGACAGCTGTCAGTTGACAGGAAATATCACGTTAGTGTGCGCCTACACCATTTCCACGTCAGTAAGTTTGCCTGTGGTGGAGATTACCTACCGGTGACAGAATATCTGTCTAGTGATATAACAGAAAAACAGCAGGGCATGACAACTCTACGCGGAACTGTCTAAAATGTAAGCCTTTATTCAACGCAGTCATTGCAGCATTATTACTTGTCTGTACGCTTTTGGCAGCCTGCTAAACTACTTAGCCAAGCGAGTGGAAATGAATCTGAACGCCATTTTGGATTCGTCTGCCACAGAGTCAACATCAGTGTTTTCTTATTTTTCTGTTTTGACCGACGCATGCGCGCAGAAAGAGACAAAAGCTCGTATAAAACAAAATGAGAGGGCCACGAGGTCCCATTTCACACGTTTATTTGTGCATTTTAACAGCTGTAGTCAGTATGACAAACCGCTTGCTAGCTTGTTGACAGGTTGGTTAGCTGCATCATCAGCCCTGTTGATTATTCATAAGGCTTTTGTTTTTCTCAGTCATAGTCGCATCTCGAAGTAGAAGGTATGTGGAAGATACTTGAAGATATATGTTCAGGTCGCTTAACATTGTGTACTTTGTCATTTACAAGCTTTGCTAGCAAGTTCGCTAAGCTTATTGGCCTACTGATCAATTCAGTGTAATCAATCATCAACCTTTGTACATTATACGGCTCAGTGAGAGTCAGACTGTGGAAAGATTGTTTGTTGTTGTACTAATGCTTTTCAAGGTAACGTATCTATTGCAGTGTGCCAGAGGGCTGTCATGAAGATGTGGTCTGTAGCATCATGATGCTGGTTGTTAGTACGTGGCCATCATCACTGAATGATTCGTGCCCTTTGTTAATTAAGTATCTGCTTGTAATAGAGCAATCAATTTGTGCTTCATTAGATGGGTTTATGTTTATGCACAGCTATTTGACTTTAGAGTTTCATAACTTCTCTTTATTATGACTAGGTTCAGGGGAGGAAGCTGTATGTACTACACTGTAGCCATAGCCAAGTTTACAGTTATTCGACTTCATTTGCTCTTACCTCTGTAAAGCTCTGCAAAGTTTTTCTTTTGAGTTTCATATTTGATGCATCAGGATTTTGTAGCTCATGTGGTTTGATATAGGAGAATATGAAACTCAATATGGAACCCTCAGTTCTATTCAGAGCCCCAAACTGAGCAAAAATATGCAATTTTGTGTAGTTGCTGATATTTGACTAAAAAGTAAGATGACATTCTGTTAGCTTGTAATGTAAACTCAATGAGAGTTTTATAACTCTCTCTCACATACACATCTGTCTGTCTGTGTGTGTGTGTGTGTGTGTGTGTATATGTAAGGAAGAAGCCATAAAGCACATATCAGTTATCTCTTTATATGTCCCAGTAATATTCCTTTGTAAGATCATATTTAAATGCTTATTTTTATGATCAAAGCTCTGTAGTTTTTATTGTGCGGGGGTAAAACATGTAATGCAACACAATACAGCGATGACTGAGAGATCCTCAAAAGCCTAATATTTGATACTTACATTTTAACATGACTTTTCTTAAAAATCATGTATGGATAATGAAGTAAACCTAAGTTGCTTCAGTCAGGTGTTCATCTTGAAATATTATTAACAACTTAGAAGTTATTATATTTATTTAATACAAAAATTCAAACTAAGTAAAAAAGTAAAACTTAACAATCAGATGACAGAAGGCATGTAGAAGATTGTGTATAGCAGGTTTTCCAGCACGTTCCCTTCTGATCATGTTTACCAGTTCTCTTTCGTGGCTTATTGCGTTGCATGTCAAATACACACACACTAGGATTTCCCCCGACTAAAGATTTTTCTAATCGACCAGTAGACTGAGACGGCAGAAAGCACACCCTGTTAGTTTTCTTTCTTTTACAAAAGCACAAAGTTGTGTTGTTATTATGAGTGTACACAAGTAGACCCTTTACAGTTCAGTTGTTTTCTTACTCTTATCTGTATGATCAAAAATTACAGAGTATTCCAAGTTCGTTCTGCTGTTATCAAGAAAAAATCGTTGCACCGGCTCTTTCGGGAACACTTGGCTACGTGCCAATAATAGCTCATATTTATGAGATGAATGATAGGCGAACATTTGTATTTTCCTGCCCGAAATAATTACCACATGGACCAGCCGTGTTACTATCACGGACTGTGGATTTTTTTTTTTCTCTGCAACTTAAGGCTGGAATACGCTACACAACTTTTAAAATCTGAACAGATTTTTAAACCACAACATGGTGCGCAACAGATCCTGAGTGTCATTGATGTATCTTATCATGTAAAATTCCTCACCACTCCCTATACACAGAGTATGCGTGATCAAAAGTGATTTCAGCGCCCTGTATATAGATGTACTCCCTGATGGCCGTAAATTATAGGCATAAAGTCAGAGTAGGCAGGATTGCGAATTCAAAAGTGAAATGCCATAAACTGTTATGTTATCTCTAGGCCCTGTTTACACCTGGTATTAAGATGTGTTTTGGTCTATGGGATCACATCTGGACGAATGAGACACATACCTGTTTACACCTAGTAATTTAATCCGTATCTTTTGTCCACTTTCAACCACTTCTGTCCTGATTTCTTCAAGGGGAGTGCCTATGGGTGGGTAAATGTATTGGCTTTTTCAGATCTTTCGCTCTAATGGACAAAATAAACTGATGTAATTTACATATGAACATGCCCGAAGACAACAGAAAAACATATGGAGAGCAGCAGCTTTCATTTCTGCTCTGACTCAAGACCACGTCGAATGCTGTGAGTGCATGTTAGAAATCAGGAATGGTGAGACAACTTTGTGGTTGGTACGTTTTTCATCTTCATACCAAACTTGGATTTCCAGGCAAAGTCTGGCTAGCGCACTTGCCATAATGTTTACGCATTAGGTCAGTAGGCAGAGAGTAGACTTCTTTTGTGGCTGTTCGAACACAAAGCAGTCCGGTCTAATGCATTTTCGACTACCTCTGGAAGTGGTCGAAAGTGGACAAGCTCAAAGTTTTAGACCCTGTTTACACCTGTATTTAGCGTGATCCGATCGACCAAAACACATCTTAATACCAGGGGCTGGTTGCATTTACATTTATGCATTTGGCAGACGCTTTTATCCAAAGCGACTTCCATTGCATTCAAGGTACACATTTTTACATTTCTTGCTTTCCTTGGAAATCGAACCCATGACCTTGGCGTTGCTAGCGCCACGCTCTTATTGTTTGAGCTACAGGAAAGCATAGCCTAGTCATTGCCTAGTCTTACAAGTTAGTCATCAATTTTGTTTCTTTAAGACTGTTCATAACTTAAGTCAGTTACAAAAAAAACATAGATTAGCCTAATTTGATACCGAAAAGTAAGACTTACTGCTCCTTGACTAACTGCTAGTGGGTCATACCAGATTTTAAAACGCTGTCTTCATAATGGCTATGTTTATGCAACTGGCCCCAGGTGTAAACAGGGCCCTAGTTATTATAGAGTGATACAGAAATGACGTCAAAACCAAAAGACTAATTCACCAGTGGTTCCCTTAAGATTTTCCTATTGGGTTTTATAATGGGGTTATGAGTAAAATAAGGTCTGTGGTAAACATAACTTGATGATTTTGCTCTGCAGCATAAACCGCACATGTTCACACACCAAACATTCTCATGATCTATATACTTCTCGAGGTAACCAATGGTGAGTTAGTCCTTCTGGGTTTTGATGTCATCCCTGCACCACTCTCTTGTGAATCCCATAATACCATAGGTTTGATGGGTTTCAGTTTCAACCTACCAGAACATGAGCCAAACATTTGCAAGTCTTTCTATGTAAACAAGTAGATTTTTTTTTTTTTTTTTTTTTGAAGATGTATTGGAAATACTTTCTGAAGTTTCTATACAAGCAAGTTTTCTTAGTCTCTGATCCTCAAAGTTGCATGCATCATCTGATTTCTAATATTATCGTTTAGTTGTTTTTGGAGACTTATTAAAATTTTTTTTTCTTTTTTTTCTGTTCTGCCTTTTTTGCCCCCACAAGGCACAATCTGGCATAATGAAGTCTGAGCTTGATACTACCTGTCTGATGCTTTACACAGCGATTACCGTTAGCTTTAAGCTCTTGTCTAGAATTGGTGGTCTAGTTGAGCTGTCTGACTAGGATGATCATATGTAATGTGTATGTCTTTCTCTTGCATTCAATAAGAGATATGAGGTTGTTACTTGTGTGTAATTGCAAATCTCTTATTTCACTCTAGATTCACTATGGTGGACAAGAATATATACATCGTTCAAGGGGAGATTTCTGTTGTTGTTACTGCTATCAAGAGGAACTCTAGATGGAGTACCCATACTCCATTGGTAAGTTGTCCAGTTTAGGTTTATTATAAGAATATTGTAATTATCTGAAAGTAGGGCCTGATGTCACATGATAGATATTTGAAATAATATTTATCCTGATATACTGACCTTAGTCATTCCGTCTATGGTGATTTTGTAATGTATCAAATTTGTTGTTATAAGGCCACATTTAATGGCCATATATTTCTCAAAATTCTTGAATGTTTAAATTAGTTAATGAGTTATTGCTGAAATTGATAAGGCAATAAATATTTTCATGTTATGGTCAGTAACTGATAAGTCTAGCATTTTTCTAAAAGTAAAAATAAAACCTTGAAATCAGTTGTTTAAATGCTAAAAGTGAATTTAGGCATTACACCATTTAAATTCATTTCGGATTCATTTTGAGATGTATTAAAGATTATATTTATGTGTTATGTTAAATGTTTTTTAGATTAAGTTTAAGTGAGCATTAAAGGATGGCAAAGGTGTAATAATTAGCATGCACAGTTAAATATTCAATATCAACCCTGGCCTGAGACGCTCAGGCACTAGCCCGGCCCGTGTCTGACAGCTTATCAAAAATCTTGGTCCGAGTCCGACTGGAGCCCGTTTTTTTTAATCCTCCCTATTACACACTGTAGCATCCATTAAAATAGTTCAGTTTTGTTTTTAATGTCAAAGTAGTTATATTTTGATTAAGTTAATTCAGAGAAATGTTTGGAGCATTTTTTGTTTTTGTTTGTTAAATTAAAGTTTTTGTTTTTTAAAGTGACGACCAAACGGTCAGTGGCCGACAGTGAGTTAACCATGTTTGATCAATTTAGCCTCTCAAATCAACACTTGACTTGTCTTGCTTATAATAAAATCCATAGATATAAAACACTTCAAGCATCACAATGTTAGTTTAAATGTTTAGCCTACTATCACCACCACAGTAAAAAGGCATTTGACAAGCTGAGGCAGGCTGATGCTCGCAATGGCGCTCGCAAACGAAACGGGCTACACAATCTAATCTATAAATAAAAAAATTTTTTTTAGGGTTGTCTATCTGGTCTATCTAGATATCTGGTCAGAGAAAACGAATGAAGGGACCAGTTGTAAAAAGACCATAATTCTTGCAGCTGCGCTGAAAGAACCCGCTCTGCTGCGGCCGCGGACACTAAACATTGTGCGAGCCAGTCTTGACAGTCGCGGTATCATGGTCTCATGTGTTTTTACCAGCGCAGCACATCTCATTGTTTCTTTTAATTAATGAATGTCTAAAATATAAAACAAAGGAGAATCCTAAAAAAGACCCGAAGCCCGGTGTTTGAGGTATGATGTGAAAATTGGCCCGAAGCCCAGCCCTAGGGGCGTAAAAAAGTCGGGGCAGAAATTCAGGGCTCTACACCGCGGGTCCCCTTACAGTGAAATCGCCATTTTGCGACATCATGTTTCTACAGTAGCCCTAAACGGACAAACTTCTCTACAGTGCGCTAGTCACTCTCTGCTCTCTCCGACGACGACATTTTTGTCCTATGTTGTCCGTAGCTTCTCTATGTGCTCCTAAAGGGAGGGGTGAGCGGTGGGGGTGCAATTCACAACCTCACCGCTAGATGGCGCTAAAAATCACACATTGCACCTTTAAATAACATAAACGTATCAAATGATATTGTTAGTGAAATCATAACATGCCAAATTGTTGTTAACTAGAATGCTAAAATGATTTTCTCATTCTTTCACAGGATGAAGAACAGGACCCACTACTCAACAGCTTCAGCCACTTGAAAGAGACCCTCAATAGTATAAAAGGTTAGACATGATAACTCAAGATTGCAGTACACAAAGATTTCAAAATGAAATTTGTCATCATTTACTCCTCCTCAAGTTGTTCCAAACCTGTATGAGTTTCTTTGTTCTGTTGAACACAAAAGATATTTTGAAGAATGTCAGTAACCAAACAGTTGATGGACCTTATTGACTTCCATAGTATTTTTTTCTCTTACTATGGTTTTGTTACCCATATCATTCAAAATATCATCTTTTGTGTTCAGCAGAAGATAGAAATTCATACAGGTTTGGAACAAGTTGGTGATTAAATGATGACAAAATTTTCATTTTTGGTGAACCCTTTAATTAATGCTATGTTCAGAATTTTTGACTCTGTTTTTCTTATGACTGCCATACAAAAAAAGTGCTATAAAAAAAAAAAAAAAAAATCAGATCTGAGCAATAAATCGAAATTGAGCACGAAGGCTTTCAGTGTGAAGGATAGCTTAAGATGGTCACTGAAAAAGGTGTCTGGACGGTTTTTGTCATGTAGTAGTCAGTTTATCCAGCCTCTTAATTTTATAACAGTAGCTGTTGAAATTCCCGTCTCCCCCTCAGTCTTAATAATCCAGATTTTTGTTGACAAGTCTTAAAAACAAGCAAAATTATGAGGTTTTGCATTCTGCCACAGCACCATTTCTTAATTTCCTTTATTTAAGAGTAGACTGAACCACGTCAGACATGATCAAACTAAACAGACTTGTTTAGCATTCGCAAGAGTGCTTCTTTCCTGATACAGAACGAAAGCATATTTAACCAGGTGTATGCTAAATTTCCTTTGAAAAGGGATGGCCTTTTCAAATCAGTCAATATTATCTTTCTCAATGTCTTACTATTGGGCTTTTATGCCATCTTATAATTTTTGGGGTCCCATGGAAACTGTCAGTGTTTGTTCATTTAGTTATCCAAATGCCTCTTAATGAAAAGGACAGCTACGGTAAATGTTATGCTATGTTTTTATGCAATTGTTCCTCGGTTTAAAAAGAAATGAAAAATCGTTCTTACTGCAATGCTCTCAATTGTAAAGGGGTATTGTAATGATGTTATAACATTATATATATATATATATATATATATATATATATATATATATATATATATATATATATATATATATATATATATATATATATATATATATATATATATATATATATATATATATATATATATATATATATATATAATATATATAATATATATATAAAAAAACTTGAATGAAAATTGCTGCTATTTAACAGTCACAGTCTCATTTCATATATATGAAATTTTATTATGCCATGAAAGCTGTTTGAAGACTTTTGAAGGCACCTGGACTCCCTATATAAGTTTAGAGAACTTAATTTCCACATTTACAGTAATATTTTACTATAAAGTGCTCACTTATGTCCATGACAGTGACCTCTATGGCTTGTTTACAGAATTACACTAGAATCTTAAGAGCTTTTGAGTTCAAGTAACTTTGAGTGTGACGACTGATTAAAACAAGCCATTTTTAGACTGTCTTTTAGGTAAGAGGGGAACAAACTATCTCGACTAACATGACTTCCCTTTGGTAGCTGAAAGTCCTGCTAAGCATGCCAGCCTGATTCATCATAGTGAATTTCTGAGTATTAATGGAGGGGTGTGAGTTGATGAGATGTGCAACAGCTCTCTACTCTGTCTGCATGTCGTCATGCCTCTGTAATGGAAGCCCTGGACAGGGAGCCCTCTCTCTGGAGAATACTGCTGCTCGGAGATGGACAGGAGCGGCTGTGTCTGGACCCAGGCAGAAATCTACCAAACTCCCCCTCTGACCCATAGCAAAGGCCTTGTTAGTTCTCTTGCACTGTTGAGCAAGTGTTGACTTTCATTCACCTACTTCATAGTGAATAAAATGGGTAATGTTAGCTTGTTTTCCAAGCATATATGCATTACTGTTCAAAAGTTTGGGGTCTGTAATATCTCTTATGCTCACCAAGGCTGCATTTATTTGATAAATACAGTAATAACAGTAATATTGTGAAATTTTATTACAATTTAAAATAATAGTTTTCTGTTTTAATGTTTTCCTGTGATGGCAACGCTGAATTTTCAGCATCATTACTCCAGTCTTCAGTGTCACGTGATCTTTCAGAAATCATTGTAATATGCTGATTTGCTGCTCAAGAAAGTTTTCTTATGAATGTTGAAAACAGTTGTGCTGCTTAATATTTTTATGGAAAAACTGAGATTTTTTTTTTTTCAGGATTCTTTGAATCAAAGAACAGCATTTATTTATTTGATATAGATTTTTGATAACGTTTTTATTAGTCTTTATTCTAACTTTTGATCAATTTAATGCATCCTTGCTGAATACACATCTTAATATCTTATAAAAAAATCTTACTGGCCCCACTTTTCAACTTTTGAACAGTATTGTAGGATACAAAATAATTAATCTAGTTATTTCTGGAAGCATCAACCAAGTTCATTTGATTTTCAGCCATGGCTATAAGTTATGCCTTTGATCAATAAAAATCTATAAAATTGATCCTTTTGATCAATAAAAATCTTGAACACTAATCAAATAACCAGCCTTTACTTTACCGATTGCCTTGTTTTATTATTTGTCTCTTAATAAGAGATCTTAAACAGTAAGCACTTAGTGAGTAGTGCGCGAATATTGCTCAATGCCTTTTCAAGAATGATAAAATAGGTTGATTTGGGTCTGGTCATATTATGTTGCCAGTGTTTTGGCTCAGTGTACCATGAATAAAATTTATATATACATCTCTTAAATAGCCCAGCTGTCTTCTTAATGAAAGCCTGTAATTCCATTCACGTTGTGGCCATTTTATCTTAGCCAACAACAAAAGATACCGCCAAAGGAAATGTGGATTAGCCCCAAAGGTTTACTAGCCACTTTCGCTGGCTTGATAAAGGTTTCATTCTCCTTCCTCTGCACCAGCCGTTTGATTGGCAGGCACATGTGCCGTATGGCGGCAGAATGCAGCTGGAAGTATATCATCTGCAGTTTAGGTTGGGTAAATATAGCAGGGAGACTTGTCAACCCGAGAGATGGATTGTTCTGGGAAAGGAAGTGTTGTCTCTCCCTCCACACACAAAAAAAAGTGTTCTTGTCTTGAATGAGGCCATTTTTGTATTTGTGAAACAAAGAGTTTCCAGTACATCAGAAACATGTGTTGGTACTAATACTACCTCACTTACATGTACACTACACCTGATTCAAGAAGTGTTTGTGGTAAGCCAGTTTTTGGTCAAATGTGCTGAAAAGACTAAAAAGTTTGAATGGTCAAGGCTCGAAATTACGACCATAATTTTGCATATGCTCCCGAAATGTAGTCTTTGCGATCTCAAAATATATTTGGGAGCATTTGTGCGAGTGCAAATCATTTTTGCACCTGTTTGATGCACTGCTCGACTGACCATAAATCAGAACCAGCTGGTTTTTGCTCCAAACAAACGATTACAATCAGGTTTTAGTTTTATTTTGGCCAATCTCTATTCCGGACTTGCACACAAACTGCATTGCAATCATTTCCCAAAATGTAATTTGTGCGAAAGTATTACGAAGTCTGAAAACAGGATGTTAACAGGCTAGAGACGTCATATCTCCATGCAAAGTAGTATTTAAGCACAGCACTGCTTCGTGTACAGCATATCACTGCTGTTCCATAAGCGCCATCTACTGTCGGAGAGTGATCTTGCATTTTCAATCAGTCCGTCTGCTGTTTTTGTCTTATGTAGCATAATTTCACAAATCTAAAGTCAGACCATTCTGTTTTTACTTAATCCTATAATTAAATCTCATTTAAATAAAAAATAACTCTTCGATTGCTCCAAACTTTAAGTTGGGAGCTACAGTGCTATCAAGTAAAGTTCATTCCGAGCCCTGATATAGTGAAGCTTTTTCCCTCTGCACAAATTGGATTTGCATGTTGGCAAAATTCTTTTAGCAGATTAAATAGAAATTGACCTTCTATTTCAACAGGTATTTAGGTTACATATTGTTATAGATACCATAAGTACCCTACTTTTTTTGACTGACGTACGGAAGTCATTGCTGAGTTTTCGATTTGTCTTTTGTCTTGGAATCTCTAGCATGAAGGTGGTGACAGCAATGATCTATTTCATCTGGTGTTATTTGCTCAAGACTCTTGGAGTGAGCTGCGCTTAGTTGCTGATAAGCATGCCCAGACTGAATCTGCAGGCTTTTGCATTTTCTGCCTTGATTTGAGGGGAAACTTAAGTGGAATGACTTTGTTGTAAAATGTGTTAAAGGGACAGGTGGCTCAAATTAAAATTTTAATTTTCTTCCACGTCGTTCTAAACCGGTTTGACTGATTTTATTCTGTGGAAAAGAAGACAGTGAGGTCCAATGTTGCCTTGTTCCATAGAAGAAAAATTCAGATTTATAACGACATTAGGATGAGTAAATGACAATGTTAAGTATTTTGCTCTTTTTGGAAGCTGAAAGTATTTGCAAATTAGCCCAAATATATTTATATTTTCTCTAAGTTTTAATAGAATATGGATAAAGTTATAATTGCCTCCAGGACTATTATTTTAACTTTAATTATTTTATTATTTACGTTTTTGCCAATTTTTAAAATAAACATAAAGTACAATAGTCATCTGTTGGCAGCAGAAGCCAGTCAGATGTTCTTGTTAATCCTGAACCCCTCTGGAATTACAAACAAGCAACTTGGGGTGACAAATGAATGCCAGCGCGTTCTGCGGTTTGTGTTTTTCTGCAGACAGCTTTTAGACTCTCTGTTTTGAAATCCACAAACACACTGGTATTGGAGAAGTGAGCTTTAGATCTTGTGTCTAGCTTGGTGGACAACTGGTCTATGAATCTATTGGTTTTGTAAGGGAGATATTCTAGCTATGAAATGTGGTCTGTTTAACATCAAATTGAGAACTAGGATTTGGTATGAGGTCAAGTAATTCTGTGGGATATTTTGGATATCCGCTCTACATCGAATATCGTACCATTGAGGCAAAAAGTGGGGAAGGAAACGACTGTTGGAATGAAGATGTCTCGCCTTCTCATAGTATTCACTTTTTATACACTAGTCAGCCCAAGCTTTAGTCCTTTAGAGCTTTGAATCTTCCTCCAAACCCTCCCCCTCCCTTTGCGTCAAAGGTCAGGTTTTTGACAAGTCTGTAGAGGAAGCCGACAGACTAAATCCTCTCATTTTTATTCATACAAATACAGGTTTAAAGACGCCACCTGGTAGATCCAATACCAGAGCTTTGTTTGATTGACAACTCTCTCACTTACCTTGTACTCCTAGCCTTTCTCGTTTGGTTTTCAGGTACTAAAGAAATTCCTCCTCTAATAGGTCAGACCACACTACCCGATGATTGGATGTCGACTGAGTTTTGTAGTAAACATTACAGTGATACTTTGATCGCTGGTTCTTTTCAGGCACTTTCTGTAATCTCTTCATCTCCTGAACAAAGGGCTGTGGATGAATCCTTTGACTGTGTTTTCTTGATTAAGAAATTTGCCATGCCTTTGACAGGCCCTGAGTACAGTATTTGCAAGTTCTTTTCTCCATATTTATGTATATTTGAAACCATACTTGACATCTCATACTACACATATCATGTTAAGTCAGTTCTGCTTGGATGGTTGGGAGCTTTTCCCAGAAGGTTGCTAAGCAATTTGACAAACAAAATTAACTGGATCAGTAGCAGGAAATTATAGTTTGCTTAAAGATAAAAGCCCAGTATTAAGTTCCCTACAATTTTTAGCATTGTGATTTATTGATTTTAGGATAAACACAGCCACTTTAAGAATGTGTCCTAACTCTTTCCCCGCCATTGGCAAAATTTCTGTCATTTATGAGACAACACTTTCCCGCCATTGACGGAAATTCGCCATTCACTCTTATATGGTAAAGGGCGCTATGACACATCTTCTGACAGAGTACAGAATCTCTGTATCGAAACACAGGTGAAAAAGCAGAAACAAGCGATAGCATATGTAAGCAGATGCATATGAAAAATAACATGATCATCAGCATTTAAATGGCATATAAATCAAAACTGCCTAATGTTACTGAATGAAATGTCAACCCAGGATGAGCTATAGGACTACTTTGGGAGTGTTGATGGACTTGATCTACTCCATTTATGTTTTGGTTATCGCTCTGAATCCGATCTGGATGTAGTCTTTGACAAATGCTTTTTGATTTAACTTTTTATTTTTATGAAACTTACCTACGTTCAAGTGTTGATAAAAAAAGAAAAGATGATTAACTTTTTAAGTCTAGTCTAAGCAATTTATCCAACTGGTTGCTGGTGTCCTCTGTTTCAGTCTTAGCACACACATGTACAGTGAACTATAGCTCAAGGTCAAATGTGAGCTGTCTCAGGCTAACAGCTGTGCCTGTGCTGGCGTCCCAACAAGGGTTTCTCCTGGGGCACGTGGGAATATCCTGCTCCTTTGAGGCCCTGTGGACTCCTCTGCCATTTAATATGTGCTTGTATATCATGCCTACATGAGCTGCAAGAATGTGCTCTGACAAAAAAAAAAAAAAACTGAAAAGAGCATAGTCATAAGTCTGATCACACGACACAAATGCAAATGTGTTTACTTATGATGGCACATGAGGCAAATAAATTCCCTTTGCCCTTCAAGGAAAGTGAGAGGAAAAAACATGAGGGTCTGCCACTCATGTCCTTGGTAACATCATCTGAGATGGCAAACAAATAGAAAGTAGAGTGTGAGTGTTCTCAATATCAATGTGATGAACGCTCCTGCAGGGAAGTCACTTAGGGTTTAAAGTTACAGAATAATACAGACAGAAAGAACCATAATGGCTTACAGGACAGATAGACAAGATAGGAAATCATTTAATAATTTAATTTATTTACAGCATGCTCTGCTTTTTGAACTGGTTGTCACATTCTGCTTGAGCTTTTGTTCTATATGCTCCATATTCAAAAGTCAGCATAAAATGGAAATTGCAAGAGTCTTTTCTTCCCTATTGTGATGTATATCTGAGTGAAACCACTTCATGAACAATAAAAAATGTAGGATGGGACTTGGTTTTGTCCATCGGTAATTGATTGTGTCATTGGCTCATTGTGGTTTGCTATTTCTGTGATTTAATTTTAGTGACAGGTTGTCATGTTAGTGACAGCCTGGCGCCAGTAAAATCAGAGTTTAAGATTTAAAAATTGTTAGATTATTATTTACATTTTTTTTTAAAGGCTGTGCATGGATAAATCAAATTTTTTGGGTTTTTTTTTTTCCATAATGAAGTTGTAGACACAAAGGTAGTTTAAGAAAGTAGTTAAAGCTGTAAAATACTTGCTACTTTCTAGATTTGGTCCTTTACATAAGACTTGTTCTTGCATTTCAGAGTAGTCTGGACAACATGTTATCAGCTAATTGAAGCAACAATAAATATTGACGCAAAAATATACAAGACAATAATCAACCTCACTGAATTCAGCATAAGGGATGAATCACAATGGTTGGCTAGTCGACTAGTTGTCCAACAACCATCCCTATAGTTAAAATGATGTGACAGACTAGCCATGGTTCCATTACAGATTTGTGCAAAACTTTTGTGGTACTTTCTAAATGTTGATTAAAAAACGATTGAGAAATTACATCTTTTCCATTAACCGATGTTATGCGACTAAAAAATCTTTTTTCCTCTCGCAATAAGTCATTCCAAAAATCATGGCAACAGATGTTGGTAGGTTTACATTTATCAAAGGGAGCGGCCATGTACGAGGTGTTTCTGGGTGTTTCTCCCTCATATCTGCTTCAAGGCCCGTAAATTCTTTTCTTTTAATAAAGAACTCTCATCTTCTGTCCAAACGTACCACGTCATCTTTAAAGAATGATCAACTTTCGATTGCAGTTTTGCGAAATATTCCTTTTTATAATTGTCAGAAAAAACACCTCATGCGAGCATTATAATTTTTGCGATTATATGGGAGGTTTTGCGAAATTGCTGTGTTTCCATTGGGCGTATTTGTGCACTTTGAAGGGTAATGGATACACTGCTACAGTCACATTCTAGCCCTGTTTCCACCCGAAATTACCTGGAACAATTTGTCCCGGGAACTTTTTTTTACAGGATTCCCAGACCTGTTGCTGTCTGCGTTTCCATCGCGGTTACCATGAAGATTAGTCTGGTGGCGTAGGATTGCACGCGACTTTCAAGTTCCTGCTGGATTTCGTCCTCCGCATATAAGCTTAAAAAAGCCTGAGGCTCGTCTTCACCCCATCGGTCGTATTTTTTTAAAACTCCATTGTTGATTTCAAATAGCAAACAACTCTTGCACGCACTGCAAAAGACTTTTAAAAATGGTGTTTGAAATACAATGCTGTAGTCAACCAATCAAAATGCTGCATGAACTCAACCAATCAGCATGTTCAGCACCCTAGTCCCACCCCCAAAAGTTCCTGAACTTTTAAAAAGTACTACCTCACGAACAGGGACTTCTGAGGGGGACATTTTTACCTGGAACTTCATTTAGACCCTGGTCCCTGCAGTCAAAACACACAGAGTACCATCCCAAAGTCCCTAGTTCCTGGGGAAAGTTCCTGCAGTGGAAAGGCAGCTTTTGTCTTGGATCCTTCAAAGTGACCAACAGTTATCAGTCACTAGAGCAGACTTGATATTTGCCTTGTGCTGTCATTGCACTATATTGTGATACATACGTAATGTCCAAACTATTATCATTTAATCTCTAATGCTAAGCTGAATGTTTAAAGGTAAGGTTACTGTCCGATGTGAGTGTCAAAGATATGAGATAGAAGCCTAACCTGTTGAATAGCGAGAGGTTTACTGGAAGGAATTTACGACTGCTGTCCCCTGAGGAGAGAGACCTCCTTCTATTACACCCAATCTGCCGTCCTAGGTTTCCATCACAATACAATTCTCAACTGGCCCTGGATCCTCTTTGACTTTTCCTGTCTTAATGAGAGATGAGAAGAGAATACTTGCTTATGGTTTAACCTTGTAATTGATACCGCCAATTGCTTTCAATTTCTTTGATTTGATAATTGTCGTAATTATTTTTTGATTATACATTTAATGACAGATTGAAAAACCTTGGGTGTAATATCCCCCCCTCCCCCCATAGAAAAGACTGCACTGTAGCTGCAGCGCTTGGACTTGAATAATAAAATGCATTGCTTGAAGCCGCGCAGATGCTTTTCCGAAGGTGTGTTGAAGTGTCACTTTAGCTCTGTAAATCCACAGTACATGCTTCATATGCAAGTCATCCATCCCTGTGGTAAGTTTAACACCCACAGCATTGTACTGGTGTCACTCGGGGTGGCAGCATGCTCATCATGGCCTCTGTCCCGCTGTAATAAAACGCTCCATAAGTCGTGATGATGGATGCTTGTCTCCTCTTTGCCAAGCAGCAACCCAGTGCTGGTTAGTAGCTGTAAATCTGGCCAGTTAACAGTGTTCTAACCGGGGACTGACAGTCAGGGCTTAGGCCCAGTGTTAGGTGGGGATGCAACAGTTGTCCTGTTTCAGAGCTTCTCAACAATGTGCTGAGTGCACAGAGAGGCCAGCACACAACTATTAATCATACTCTGTGCTATGAAAGGCTCACGGGGCGGCAGTATGTGTGTTTTGAGGAGTTGAAGGTACTGTTGGTGGGGCGGTGATGTTGACAGGATCAGAGGACAAGAAGATGGAGCACAACAAGCCGGCTGACTCCATGGAGCTTGTCCACACCCCCGGCCTAAACATCTAACCACACCAACCCGTGCTTTAAAGTGGAAACGTTAAAAGGTGTGTGAGCTGCAAGGTTAAAACAATTATAGGGGCCAGAGAAGTGAAATTATATACTCCTCCTCTCTCCTGTCTTTTTCTAGGAATTTGAGAAAGCTTCCTTACAGGTGTGTTACAGGTTAAAGTATATGATTGGGAGGTTTTGTTATGCAATATAAATTAAGCACAGTATGCCAGTACCTTAATGGTTATCAGTCAATATAAGACATTATTTATCCATTCATTATTTTATTTTTATTTTTGCAGTTTACCAAAATTGATTAAAATGCATATTTTAATTATGCATTCTCATTTTCCCCTTTTACATTTTAGATTACTTTTGTTATTAGCTAACTCTCAGGGTAATCTTTAAAAACACTAATAATTTAGTGAGACTTTTAAATGTAATCTTTAGCAAATGAATATCCATTTTTTTACACTGTACTTTTCATACTTGGTTATGAAATAATTATCAGCTTATTGGTATCAGCCAGAATTTTAATATCAGTTTGTATTATTATTTTTATTTAGCAAGGATGTATTAATCAATTTACAGTAAAGATTTTGCAAAATTTTACATAGTTTTCTTTTCGAATCCTGTTCTTTCTAACTTTCTCTTCATCCTGAAAAAATGTCATGGGTTTGACAAAAATATTAAGCAGCACAGCCCTGATAATAATAAATGTTTCTTGAGCAGCAAATCAGCATATTAGAATGATTTCTGAAGGATCATGTGACACTGAAGACTGGAGTAATGATGCTGAAAAAATTCAGCTTTGCATCACAGGAATATATAATATTCCTATTAATATTAACTGTGTGTGTATGTGTATGCGTATATATATATATATGTATGCATGTATGTATATATGTATATATATATATATATATATATATATATATATGTATGTATGTATACACTCACCTAAAGGATCATTAGGAGCACCTGTTCAATTTCTTATTAATGCAATTATCTAATCGACCAATCACATGGCAGTTGCTTCAATGCGTTTAGGGGTGTGGTCCTGGTCAAGACAATCTCCTGAACTCCAAACTGAATGTCAGAATGGGAAAGAAAGGTGTTTTAAGCAATTTTGAGCGTGGCATGGTTGGTGCCAGATGGGCCGGTCTGAGTATTTCACAATCTGCTCAGTTACTGGGATTTTCACGCACAACCATTTCTAGGGTTTACAAAGAATCGTGTGAAAAGGGAAAAACATCCAGTATGTGGCAGTCCTGTGGGCGAAAATGCCTTGTTGATGCTAGAGGTCAGAGGAGAATGGGCCGACTGATTCAAGCTGATAGAAGAGCATCTTTGACTGAAATAACCACTCGTTACAACCGAGGTGTGCAGCAAAGCATTTGTGAAGCCACAACACGCACAACCTTGAGGCGGATGGGCTACAACAGCAGAAGACCCCACCGGGTACCACTCATCTCCACTACAAATAGGAAAAAGAGGCTACAATTTGCACAAGCTCACCAAAATTGGACAGTTGAAGACTGGAAAAATGTTGCCTGGTCTGATGAGTCTTGATTTCTGTTGAGACATTCAGATGGTAGAGTCAGAATTTGGCGTAAACAGAATGAGAACATGGATCCATCATGCCTTGTGACCACTGTGCAGGCTGGTGGTGGTGGTGTTATGGTGTGGGGGATGTTTTCTTGGCACACTTTAGGCCCCTTAGTGCCAATTGGGCATCGTTTAAATACCACGGCCTACCTGAGCATTGTTTCTGACCATGTCCATCCCTTTATGACCACCATGTACCCATTCTCTGATGGCTACTTCCAGCAGGATAATGCACCATGTCACAAAGCTCGAATCATTTCAAATTGTTTTCTTGAACATGACAATGAGTTCACTGTACTAAAATGGCCCCCACAGTCACCAGATCTCAACCCAATAGAACATCTTTGGGATGTGGTGGAACAAGGGGGTCAAACACAGTATTAGTGTGGTGTTCCTAATAATCCTTTAGGTGTGTGTGTGTGTGTATGTGTTTCACAATATTACAGTTTTATCGTATTTTTGATTGAATAAATGCACCCTTGATGAGCATAACACTAAGATTCCAGCGACAAGCAGTTTGTCTGTCCACACCAGATGCAACTACGAAACGCAACAGTCAATTAAATAATCAGAAGAATTTGTGGAGTCAACAAGTCCTACAAGTCCACTTCTCCCAATATAATCACAGAATCAAATTCATTAATGCTACCATTTTAATAGTATTAAAAATGCATTCTGAGTGACTGAAACAGTCTTTTTCATAATACATTTGCTTGTTCACATTGAGTTCACAGTTCCTTTATTATCTGGTGAATTATCCATTGTCGATTCCAGTATGGCTATAAATGTCACACAAAATATTCAATTATTTTTACATTAATTAAAGCACACAATTATTATCATTGCCATACTTTGTATTTTGTTCTGGCTCTGACATCACAGAATTAGAAACGGTTTCTAAAATGGAATCCGCTAGTCGTGTATCGCCGTTGTGGCTGGTTAGGACTAAAACCTTTTTATTGCATGTTACAATGTTGCGTCTGATTAGGACACAGTGTAAAAACATAAAAAAATTTTACTGAGAAAACTTTTGAATGGTCCTGTATTTGGAGCACATGCATGTAACAAGACAAAAAAGAACAACAATGATGTGGTCATGTTATCAAAGTATTAAAATGGGCTAGGATCATAGTGATTTAAAATTTTTAAATGTAGCGTTTTATCAACAAAACCATTTTGTTCTGCCCATTTGTCTAATTTCCTGTTTCATTGATAGATCCTGCCATCACCTAAACATACTGTTGTTCTACATGGCACTGAAGGAAAAATTGATTTGTACTCGAGGCTCTCAAAATAGTCAAGCTCATTCTGTAGAGAGTGGCGAAGACATGCAAATTGACTCAAGTTACACTGGCAGCTTTTGTTGTGAGGTCTGCAGTAATCCCTCATCAGCGCAGCAGATGATGATTAGCAAACAAGACTGCTTAATTACTTTCTGTCTTCTGAATTAATATTACTCTCATGTAAACAGACGTTCTGCTGATTTGAAAGCACTGTTTGTATGCAGCATAAAATGTCCTTCAAACTGGCTTTGAGGCATGAGAAGCTCATGATGGGGAGTTTTCTTCAGTGAGATGAAAGACAACCTTTTGCTCAAAGAAAATGACGGCCCTTTTAGGACCATTAGGGTTTTTTTTTCTTTCTTTTTTCCTCCTTAGTCATTTTTTTCAGTGGTGATTGTCATTACTATAATGCCGTTTTTTGTTACGGGTTGCCGTTTAGTCTGTTGTACTGTCCTAATGTGAGATGTCAGCCATAATTGGCAGAAGGATTGAGTGTTTTTGTGCGGCTGTTTTGGATTTTTCTTTAATGTTCTGTTAAGCATATTCTTATGAGGTGGTAATTGGTCCAGGGTTGAGAGACTTGTGCTAGACGCCTGCTCACTTTGTTACCGCTGAAGAAGAGGGCACTGGCCCCTAATAACTCCGCATTGAGAGCCGAAGACATTCTAAAACTGAGGGGTATTAAGGTGGGTTTTGGGCCGTTTCAACACCTCTGCCTTCATCCCACAACACTTTGTGTGGTGACATGTTGACGGGACAGTCTGCATTTCCAGGACTTATAAAATGACTAGGTATCTGCAGTTTCTGCAAGTGTCATGTGCTAGTTTTTGATGTGCAAATCGTACTGTTGCTATGTTTAACCAACAGGAGGCCGGGGTAAATTTAGCAAATGCTGGGCGGCTCAATTGTTTTTTTTTTTTTTTTTTACGGGTTGTTTTTATCAGCTGTATTGTTGCTGTCTCCTGCCAGCATGCTTTCACATCTCTGATTAATCATTTTGGAGAAAGCCCATTTGTCATAACAGAGAATGTCCATCAAAAATGCTTTTGTATCCTCTTGAATCCCAGTAAACCAGTAAGGTGCCAAGTTAAGACTAAGAGAATGAAACCATTTGTTTTTGTTTTTATTTTACTTTGAGTCAAGTCTAAAGTTAGTTGGCTTTCTAAATGAATTAAGAGGTTCTTATTAATCTTGAAATTATTGAAAAGGAAATCTCCATCCTAGCATTTTTCAATTACCTCTTAAAGGGATAGTTCACCCAAAAATTAAAATTATCCCATAATTTCCTCACCCCAAGCCATCATAGGTGTATATGACATTCTTCTTTCAGATAAATACAATCGGAGTTACAAATATAAAAAAAATGTCCTGGCTCTTCCAAGCTTTATAATGGCAGTGAATGGCAATCCAAAATTTGAAACCCAAAAAAAGTGTACCGCCTTCCGTATTCAGCTTATGAACAAAGGGTAGCGCCTCTCGTAGTTAAAAATGCTTGCGCTATTAAGCTTTTTTACATTTCATCCGGCATTATCGTCATGCTAGTTAAAGGGATACTTCAGTGATTAGCATTAAGCTTTGTATCAGTAGAAATCCGGCAGTATATTCGAATGATCGTACTGAACAGACACGTTCAGTTTTGAATTGTAGTGATCCAGTAGCAGTGGCTTTGGGAGTGGGCTCGTAGGGCAGCGAAGCAAGTGCATTCTGGGAGTTACTGTCTTTCATCCACATGAGCCAAAAATAAATGTTCTGTCTTTTCTCAGTCTAGAATGCACCAAATTCAAAAATAATTTAACTTTTCTACTACATAAATGACCCAATTTAAAGGATGATTTGAGGTGAGTAAATCATGGGGTGACTTTCATGTTTTTTGGGTGAACTATCCCTTTAACAATTTACATGATAATTATTCTCTTTATTTATTTACACTATTCTCTTTATTGTAATGAGAAAAAACAAAAAACGAATGAAAATAAAATAAAGATATTTGGTTACACTCCATGTTACAGTGTAATTATACATTTAAATACTGCACAATATTAACTACCTGTACTTATTATAGGGTTAGGATTAGATTTGTTTTTGGGTTAGTTGCATGTAATTATGCATAATTTATAGTTATTACTATAGTAACTACTTCTAACATGTCTGATAATGACACTAAAATAGTGTTACCAGGTATTTAAATGGATGTGCATATACCGTTTAAAAGTTTTACGTCAGTAAGAACTTAATACTTTAAAAAAAAAAAAATTAATTCTGCATAGACCCATTAAATTGATCATAAGTGACAGTAAAGACTTTTACATCAAGATTATTTAATTTAAAATAAACGGTTTAAATTCCATTGATCTTTAAATTAAACAAACAAATCCTGAAAATCTGAGAACAACAAGAAATGTTACTCAAGCACCAAGTAACCCCATTTTGTTTTTATCAAAGAAAAAAATTTACCTGAACAGTTTATCATCTTTATTGCTAACTCTGACTCTTTGTTACCAGTGGTGTTTTTTTAAGAAATGGGGAACTAATTTGGTCATGTCAACAGCCCTTTGTTGTTTGTTTTCAGTGAGTTTGCACGTGCTTGCCTGAGGCTAGAAAAAGATGCAAGTTAAATGCAGGAGGCATAACTATAGGTGTCGGTCACACTGAATCTCACTAAATCTGACTCACATGTAGGCCTGGCTAAATTAATAGAAAGCTGCTCCACTTCTGACTAAAGTGATTACCCTTTGATAGGTGTAAAAAAACAAAAACAATATTAGGCATTGTGCTTTCTGGTTTCTTGCATATGGTCAACATAAGGCTAACCAAAACTGTCTGTAATGCCAAAAGAGGAAAGGTACCCGATTTCATTGAGGATTGTAACATTAGAGCAAGAGTAGAGGTTACTCAGATTTTAATGACAATGGATAGTCTTATGATGTTGAGAGGGATCTCTTTTTTTTTTTTTCTCTTTTTTCTTCTCCAAGTCTGTTAGGCTGGAGAAATCAAAGCGCACAGCAGACCAGCAGTAGACTAAGCCCTGGTAGAGGGGGAATGGTCTGGGATGGGGGGTTTGCAGAAATAAGGGCCAATATTAGTATTTCAGAGGCAGCGCCTTGCTTGTGTGGCGTTCAGATCTTAAGCCTAGGGCGTCCCTGTGCGAATCCCAGACTGCCTTTATGGACTGAGCTAATAAACCTCTCCACACACACGCACACACACCCTGAACACAGCTGCTTGTTATTTCATGCCCCATAAGGACCCTGTGACCACGAACATTCTAATACACATTTCTAATTAAATAGGCATCGGGGTGTGTGTGTGTGTGTGTGTGTGTGTGTGTGTGTGTGTGCGCGTGTGCATTCAAGTCCAACTGTCTTGTTTCACTCCTTGCTCTACACTCACACACACACTCACTCTCTTGCTCACACCACACACACACACACACACACTCACACACTCACACACTCACACACTCTCTCTCTCTCTCTCTCTCTCTCTCTCTCTCTCTCTCTCTCTCTCTCTCTCTCTCTCTCTCTCTCTCTCTCTCTCTCTCTCTCTCTCTCTCTCTCTCTCTCTCTCTCACACACACACATACACACACAGATTGACAGGCTTATTGGCAAATAAAATTCAAACCACTCTTGCCTTGTCAATGCTAGGACAAACACTCCCTCAATGTCACACACAGCATACACACAAAAGCTATAGCTTTATTGGGCAGACGAGATTTCATAGTGAATGTTGGCTGTTTTGTCACTTGTTTTCTACACTTTATCTAGGCCTTTCATATTCATTTTCATTATTTCACTATTCATTTTTTAATGCTTCCTATAGAATGATAGTTTATTTTATTTAAAACACTGTTGAGTGAATCCCTGTTTTATTCTTACTCTTTTATTCATTATCATTTTTTGAAGAATTTATGTAATTTGAAGCTTTGTATCATGAAGTCAAAGCTATATTTGGATAGAGATTAAGTGCATGAAGAGGATACCGGAAAATCATGTGTATTATTCAGAACCGATCAAACACACACCAGCTAAATGTGGCTGTCAGTCATCTATTGAGTTGGTAATCCCATTCTGTAGCGGTACTGTTTTGGATATTTACAGGAGTGACCACATTGTACACCTGAATTCACTACTGGAAATCCAGGTGCTGACAACTGCATTAATATTAAATACAGTACATTTATTATGTACATAACTTTACAGAACATGCAACTCATTGACAGATTTTGATAATTCTTGTTGCACTCTCCACCCATTAGTTTAGCGGTAATCTGTACATTATGGCCTAGAGCAGTAGTTCTTAACCAGGATGCTGGGTCCACTTGCAGGCCTCAGCAAACAGCCAAAAGTGATTTAAAAAATATATTTAAAATACGAAAAAACAAGCATTAACAACATAAATAAAAAATCATGATATTTCTTATTTTATGTCTGTTGTTGTTGAAGTTGTTGTTGAAGAAAACCACTGGAAAAAAAGTGAAAAGTTTTTGCATGCATGTTTTTTTAAAAGTAAATTTCACATGGAATTAAGTAAAATTAAAAGAAAAGTTGGATAAATTGGGCCAGTTAAAGTTAAAAGTAATTTCTACTTAGTTGAAGTGTAATTTGCAATGAAAAATGCAACCTTATTAATTATTCATACCCTTATTCAGGTAGAAATTACGTTAGTTTTTTCTGTAGAATTTACTTCACCACATAATAGTTTTTATCAGTGTATCAGGAAGTTGTTTCTGACCTGGAAAAAAATTGTAAATCAATAATCCTATAACTCCATAAGCATTTTTATAATTAATGATAATTTTTTCAAATTTGAAAGTAGAAATTACAATTCTTATCCTTATCTTGTAAGTCATTCTGTAAATCTTATAAAACTGGAATAGAAATTGGACTTTCGAATATTTTTGCTGACAACGGGTGGATTCATGTCAAAAAAGTTGAGAACCACTAGTCTAGAGAGGAGCAGCTTAACAAAACATGTCGACATTGGTTTACTAAAAATTGTTGGCTGTCAATGTCTCCGGTTGCTAATATTTCTTTCATCAAAAATAGCTCACACCCAAATGGCATCCTTGTTTCTTATTTACAGCTGTGAGACATCAAAACATTTCTGTGGTTATCACCATGTCAACTAGCACGGGTTCAAGAACGAGTCCTATATTTCAGACACATAAAAACTCATTTAGGGCCTTTGGGTTTGTGAAGGTTATTTAAAAACACATTCACAATATTTTTCTCATAGTTAAATGTTGTAAATAGGCCTGTGGTTTGCTTAGAATCAAATGTGATTCTTTGGTTGGTTTGTTTCAAGGCTGAGAAGTCTTTATAGAATTATTTATTAAAAATACTTATGTAGAAAATGAATGGGGAAGAAATGCCTCTACTCAGACAACAGAAATTGTTTGGAGATATAGTACACGTTTGGAGCTTTCCGTCCTAAAATTTTAAGCCTCTGGGTCTCCTATGTCAAGCTGTGGCTGTCACTCATTACTTAAATCATCTTCTTACACTCTTCACCTAATGAAAATAACTGCACTCTTTATCTAAAGGGGTCTGGATGGGTTTTTCTTACTTTTCAACTTGAGTTTCTTTAAAAAGACATGAGTACTATTGTAAAATATACAACAGATGCATGGAATATCTCAGCGTCCGTGTTTGATGAGCCTGTGTGTTACCGGCACTTCATCAATCACTGTCCATGGAAGTTGTCCAGTGATGGCCATCACTCTCAATTACTCTTCATTGAAATGCTGTGACAAAGCTCAACCGTACGATTAAAGGCCTTATGCCCACTGTCGGCAAAGAACAGAACGCTGGCAAAGTCAATAACATTCAAGTGGCCTGGCATTAAAAAACAGCTCCTATTTTAGGCCAGCAGCTGAGTTTAGAACAGAGCTCGTCGTAAAGGTGACATGGGTCAGAACTTTCTTGTCGCCGTCGGGGGAGAAACAGACGCTCTCAGATGATTAAACAACTGTCAACCATTCGTTTGAGGGGGTGGCTGCATAAATATTCAATCGAAAGAGGTGACATGTGCGGCCATTCTTCTAAACCTGTTGACGAGTCCTTCTTAAATAGAATCAGATCAGCGCCGCCGATTACAAATTTTGACAAAAGCTGTCATGCTGACAGGGACAGGAGACTGTGGCTCGGGCAGAGCCCCACAGCTGACTGGGGGACATGCTAACAACCTAGGACAACAAGGAGGTGATGACTGCTCTGGAAGCAAAATAGACCTGCTGGTACACTGGCGTGCCAACGACCCTCCCCACGTGCTCATGCTTCTTTTACTGCCTTGCATGGTGCTGTCCAGGCTTTGCAATTTAGCCTTCCACTCATAGAAAGACTTAAAAGCATTTGAAGATCTGGACATAATGCTGCAAATAGTGATACAACTACAAATAAATTATATAGGGTAAGAATTGTGAGAGTTTATATATAATAAAATAATAATGCATATTAAATATAGATATACACTCACCTAAAGGATTATTAGGAACTCCAAACTGAATGTCAGAATGGGAAAGAAAGATGATTTAAGCAATTTTGAGCGTGGCATGGTTGTTGGTGCCAGAGGGCCGGTCTGAGTATTTCACAATCTGCTCAGTTACTGGGATTTTCATGCACAACCATTTCTAGGGCTTACAAAGAATGGTGTGAAAAGGGAAAAACATCCAGTATGCGGCAGTCCTGTGGGCGAAAATGCCTTGTTGATGCTAGAGGTCAGAGGAGAATGGGCCGACTGATTCAAGCTGATAGAAGAGTCAGAATTTGGCATAAACAGAATGAGAACATGGATCCATCATGCCTTGTTACCACTGTGCAGGCTGGTGGTGGTGGTGTAATGGTGTGGGGGATGTTTTCTTGGCACACTTTAGGCCCCTTAGTGCCAATTGGGCATTGTTTAAATGCCACGGCCTACCTGAGCATTGTTTCTGACCATGTCCATCCCTTTATGACCACCATGTACCCATTCTCTGATGGCTACTTCCAGCAGGATAATGCACCATGTCACAAAGCTCAAATCATTTCAAATTGGTTTCTTGAACATGACAATGAGTTCACTGTACTAAAATGGCCCCCACAGTCACCAGATCTCAACCCAATATAGCATCTTTGGGATGTGGTGGAACGGGTGCTTTCAGCACCTTGTTGAATCAATGCCATGTAGAATTAAGGCAGTTCTGAAGGCGAAAGGGGGTCAAACACAGTATTAGTATGGTGTTCCTAATAATCCTTTAGGTGAGTGTATACATGCATGCATGCATGCATGCATACAGCACCGGCCAAAATATTTCAAAATAGCTAAACTAAAATTAGGCATTTCCACACCATTGTGAAAATGAAACAAAAGCATTAAAGGGATAGTTCACCCAAAAATGAAAGTTTGATGTTTATCTGCTTACCCCCAGGGCATCCAAGATATAGGTGACTGTTTCTTCAGTAGAACACAAATTAAGATTTTTAACTCCAACCGTTGCAGTCTGTCAGTCGTATAATGCATGTGAATGGTAACTCATGAGAGTAAAAAATATTCACATACAAATCCATATTAAACCCTGTGGCTCGTGACAACACATTGATGTCTCGGTTTGTGTGTGAAACCGAACAGTATTTATATAATTTTTTTTTTTATACCTCTAATACACCACGATGTCCAACAGCCTTCAGCGTGAGATCAAACTACGATCTGGCGTAGTTTACGCAAGCGCCGGAAGTGATCTCTCACGCATATCTCATGCCTAGATATAATGTATATCTAAGCATGCACTGATCTGATATTCAGGTCTGTATATTAAAAAAGAAATGTTTATAAAGCATATTCTAGCCCTATATTCCAGGTTTCCAAAGCCATTCGATAGCGGAGGGACATGAATATTCATATTGTTAAATCAAAGTTCACAGAAACTATTTCCTCCGCTGTGGCTGTCAGTCATTCTCCATTCATCATTTAAACAGTGCGTCACATTCTGTTATGACAGCGGCATGGTAAAACTCTCTCCAAAATATTGAATCATTTTGAAGCATTCAATTGTTATACTTAATCTGTAGATGGAAGGAACCTCTGGGTTTCTATAGATTAGTTTATAACAGTGATGAAAAAAGGATCAATAAACTGTCTGATAGATATAAAACACTAGGAGTTGTGTGCACAATATCTCTTTTTGTGCCCTGAAGTTTTCAATGCGGAGCGCTGCTCACTGTGACTGCATGCTGCTTTAAAGCACATCATTCTGTACCAGGGATGTGCATGAGTAATTTTGCCATTCTGTATTGGAGCCTGTGATAGTTTTGTGTGCTGAAAGATTATTAATAGCCTATCTTATCGATCATATATTGTTGCCCCATTAAAACGCTGCACATTAGTTAAAATTAAAATAAAAACATCTTTTAATTTTATAGTATTTATTTTAGTTTATATAATAAAGATGTGTGTATTTATTGGATTGTGTTTAACACATAAAAGAGTGATCAGTTCCACACACTCAGAGGTTTAGATATTCTACATTGATCAAGAAAAAAACAGCACTGCTATCAGATTGGTATCGGCTGATCCTCAGAATCGATTAATTGAAATTAATAGTTTGAACTGGTTAACACTGACCTTTTTTCATGTTGCATTTATCACCTTTTATGAATTGAAGTAAATTGAAATGCGTTGATTACAGTATGAAATAGAATGAAATGAAATTGACAGTATTGAGATGAAACTTAACTAGAGTCATGATAGAGTCATGAATTTGATCCAAGTGAATTTACACCGATCCAATGTGCACCTTGAGATCACCTAGGAAAGCCATGTCTACCAAATGCACACGTGAATAGTGTTCATAGTATGTTTAGCACCAGTCTTGGTAACAATTGGTGGTTGTGTTTTGACTGACATAGCAGTTTGTTTGCGTCTCACCCCCTGTTGAGCTGCTCCGGTATGTACAGGTCAGTCTTTAGCCATCCCAGTTATGCACATAAGCCTGTGTTGGTTTTAAACTGTGCAAATTCCTGCTAAACTGGCAGTGCTGGCGGTGGTTATGAGTGATGAAATCTTGACCCTGAATTTATGACCTGGGAACATGTACTGCTGTGTCTTTTTTTCTTTTAAGTGGGCTTAGGGGTGGTGGGGGGAGAGCACAGTGGCCTGAACTTGTGAACCAGTCGGCTGCCTTGTTACTGTTTAGTCAAGTTTAGGTTGAGCTAATCCTGGGCTCAATGCACAGATTCCATCAAACTCAACAGCACAGATATATGGGTCTGCTCTCAATATAGCAAGCCAATAAACAACACTCTTCTTTTTGCAGGGTGGTATTTGTGCACTGAACAATGTAGAAAACGGCGCAGACTACTCAATCTTTCAGGTTCTGTCATCCTGTAGAATTTTTATTTGTATTTTTTATTTTTTATTTTATTTACTCACTGACATTTTGACCTGAATCTCTTAATTGTCATTTAGGGTGTGTTGTGTTCACACTTAGCATGTTTGGGTCGATTTAAACGAACCCTGGTGCGATTGCTTTGTTAGTGCGGTTCAACAGGAAGTTGAGACCCTTAAAAGGAACAGAATGCTCATGCATACCTGTTTTTCTCATCATAGTCGTGATGTTGCCATCACAGTTTGGTACAAGCATCAGAACCACGTCTTCTCGCAGTAGATCTTCGTTTGTGTGTGTGATGGAGGGATTTCTGCTGCTGATTTGACTCCTTTACACATTTATAATCTTCGAGTTCTCAGCTGGTTAAAATACCATCATATCTAGGCTACATGCATACAACGAGTGCATTTAGTCCAGCACACAGCATTGTTTTGGATGTCCGGTAAGTTCCGTCGTGAAATATACCTCATAAAAGCCAACCAATCAGGTTGTGAACGTATCCATATGCCTTTAGATTCTGTGATAAAAATGCTAATCTGGACACCAAGCGGACCACGACTAAATGTTGTTTGTTTGTTTTGTTTGTTTTGTTTTGTTTTTTGGTCCAGACCAAACAAACCTAGCAAACCGAAATACAAGTGTGAACACACCCTAAAACAAACTCTGGTGTGATTTTGTAAATTGTTGTTCATTTAAATAAGTGTGACCGCTGCCATCTGAGCCATGGTGCTCACCAAACAACTTACAAAGGTAGTCTGGTGCAGTCACAAAATATACGTCATAAGTCCCTGTGGTTGTTTTGTTTGTATGTTTAGGTTCCGTCTTAAAAATGACAGTGTGAACGCTAAGCAACCCAGGAATAAATGTATAGTTTTCTTTTTGGTCCAGACCAAAAGACCTTCAGCTAAGGCAAACTGTTAGATTGATCTTAATGGGTAGTTTATCTTGTCAATAAAGAATCATGAGGAACCGATTGTAAAAGTCCCACAGTATTTGTCAGATCTCCATTTCTTCTGCCTATGATTGGCCATCTCTTGCCCAGCACGCTTTCGGCCATTTTCTTTTAAGGTGACAAAGGGGATAGCCAATTGTTTTTCTGTTTATCAGAGGTGACATGACCATTGGCGCAAGTGGGCGAGGAGGCCCACTGTTGCCATAGCTAAATATACATCCCTGACAGCTTCATAATAGGTTCCAGGAAGTTCAGTTGAAAATAAAAACAAAGCAACATTTCTAGCTGATTGGTTTTGAAAGGCCGTTTTTCCTTGCTGAATGGGAAAAATGTGGACTTCAGCATTCCATGGCAGTGATGCCAGTCGGATTGGATAGGCGCAGCCTTGCGTGTGCAGAACGAACGGGCTGAGATGGAGATGCAACAGACTGCAAAAACTCGATATATGGGAAAGTGTTCTGTCACAAGGCACAAAAGAAACAAACACATGATAAATACAAGGATTGGATGAGTTTGTTAAAGTATGGTGTAATTATTTACAGTTCTCTTTTACGTAGTTCATCCAAAGAACAAAGAAACAATATACAGTATTCTACACTGAGTCGTTGAATTGTCGTCCGGTTAATAAATCCATATCAATGTCATCCTTTTATCTCGGGACTGGCTAAAAAAAACTGGGCTAGTTGACAAGTGTGAAAGGGAATGAGGGTCTCAATTATGCACTTATAAACTAAGCCTAGCAAAGCCCGTAATGTAAGCAACATTGTGTCAAGTTTAGTCTGAAATCTTCAGAGCATTGTTGGCATGTGGATTCTGATACCTTTAAAGAGTAGCAATTTTTGTCAAATGCAGTTTTTCAGACAAATATGTCATAAAATGTTAAGTGGGAAAACCTTGAATATATATTTATTTATTTATTTATTTATTTATTTATTTATTTTTATTTTGTACATTTTTATTATTTTTGTTTTATAATGTGTTGGTCAATAGTGAATAATAAAATCCTTTTTATGTTTAAATAATTGAGTGATTTTGCGATGCAAGTTGATTGCCAGAGTTCGCTTGCGACTAGGAGGGCATGACCAATTGCTTGCGTAGTGCATAGACGTCTCAGCTTGATCTCCATTTGTTCGAGACATTCTCATGTGAAAACGGAGCTTGAATGTTTACAAACACCTATCTTGCTGTTGCTATCTAGGAAGAATTTTGTCATGAATTCATAAAGATAATGCACTCCCTGGCGAGGGGCCCATGTGCTCAGCTGTCCCACATTACCACACAGTATGGTGGAAGAGCCACTTAACGCCGGACGGTTTAAAATTACCGCTCTGCTGGCAAGCGGCTGCAGTATTCTGGTCCACCACCACTTCTGTAAATTGTGTTTGTATTTCTTTTTTGCTTCTCCGGTTTGGGGTAAATTATGTGCTGAGAGATGTTTTATGACAAACAGCAAGCCCCAGGGAAGTGCACTTTAGACATCACTAGAAAAGGTTGAGATGGGATGGGAATTTGGCTTGAGTACTTTTGCTCTTCAAACTCTCAGCCCATGAATGGAAACTAAGAGGGAGATGAGGCCATGCACGAGTCTTCAAGTCCTTCTGTAATTTTTCTTCCCCGGAACGGCTCTTCCAGCTTTGTGTGTGTGCACGTCTCTGTGCGTGCCGGTTTGTTTTGAGAGCTATGGTAGTTGAAATTGGCATAGCTGATGCCAGTCTCGGCCTGTGGATAGCACGGTGTAGTCTCTCACCCCTCTTTCCATGCAAGACTGCTTACAGTACCGCAGACATGCTGACCCACAGGGGAGTAATTTATGACAGTTGTCGCCTTGGTCTGCTAAGCTGTGCAGGGCATTGCCCGCCACTCTCAGCATAGCATTTCAATATCCCGCTGGGAGTACACCCGATAGGCTTTAATGTTTGCCCACTGTGGAGACCCTGTGGTATCACTGCACAGAAATGTGGTCCCCGAGCCTGTGTTGTTCAAAGTCACCAGCTGTTACCATGGAGAGAGATACTGGCACTAACAGAAGTTTAGTTCCTTTGGTCTTGGGGGATGATTACACTGTGATTGTTCCTGACAGATTGCTTTTGTTTTTCTAGTATTACAATTGCAATGCTGTATAGCTGTTAAAAAAAAAAAAAAAAAATTCCTTCAATATTTTTAAATAAATAAATAGCGCACATTTATCTAGGTTAACGTTAGAGCGAGCATACTTGTAAAGGTGCTACTACTTAGATGTTTTTGTTACTTCCTGTGGAGTTTTTTTTTCTGCGACTAAACGACTAAAGAATTTTGGTCTTCTAGTCGACTTAACAGTTAGTCGACTATTAGGGGGCAGCCCTAGTTTTTTAATTTTTTTTAAAAAAAATTTTTTATTTCATTTGTTTCGCAAATTTGTTTTGTCATTTGTTTTTCACATTGAAAAATTATTTATTTACTTCCAGCTTTCTTTGCAGAACACTCAATCCTTACTCTCTGCATCTCCCCAACCCTTTCCTGCGGACCAGACAGAGTTGGCGATTCTTCCTATTTTAAAGGCATGCAATGTGAAGCCCCCTGTCGCTGATCTATCGTGCAGTGTGCACACAGCAGCGACTGAATGCTACCCCAGATAGTCATGCAGTGTGAAAAGAACAGTGATCTGACGACTTTGAAAATCGTGCAATGTGAACTCGGCATAGTGCTCTTTTTTTTTTTTTTTTCAACTTTCACAAAATTCTGAATATATTTTGCTGTTGCAGGTTACACACAGTTCATAGTGCAGTTTTCTTTCTGTGGTCACAGTAAATAGAACAAGCTCAGCTAAAGTCTTCTGATCCACGATTAATCAACGCAGACCCTTAATATGTAAACAGTCATTGACTCTGTCATACTGTAGGAGAGTCCACACATGACTGATCAGTTCAGTCCCTCCAGAGCTCTTCATTAATGCTGTTCTACCGTGTTTGGGCTGTTCCTCACTAGGCCCTCTGCCCCCTCACTCGCTCACACACACAGCAAACTGAAACAGCTCAGATTAAGATTAATCCTCCTTAATGCACCGGCTCATAATATAGTCATTAGGTGACTTGAGCCTAATCCAACCCATCTAACCACCGTGCTTTATAAAACACACACGCAGGATTTGCTGTCAATGCTTGGAGGCTGGAAACACAGCATCACGTATAAATACAGGCCAGTCTGACACTTAATACTGATTAAGGCTTCGGTGAATGGTGAATGTAAATGAAGAGCTTGTGCTGAGTTTGAGTGTGAATGGACAGAGGGACCTTCACTGGGCAGGAAGCATCCATGTTACATTAGGTGACTTCATGCTGACAAGAATAGTTCATCCAAAAATGAAGATGAGCCGTTTTCAGCAGTTCCCGATTTAATGGTTCACTGTAGGGTAAAACTCAGTGAATAACAATTTTTTTTTCACACTACTTTTATGGTATTTTATAGAACAGCCATGGTCACCATGGACTTTTATTGTACCATTTGTTTTCAAATAAAATTTTTGCTCTACAGAATAAAGCAAGTCAAGGAAAGTTTGGAAATAAGAAAAGACATGAGGTGTAAGGAAGGACAACATTTTTATTTAGATTTGAATGGCTATGAATCCCTTGCACTCTGGATTATGGTAGTATCAAGACAGGCTGCAGTAGCAGCAACACAGCTGGCTTCTCTTAAAGTGAGGAGGCCGAGAGAGAGTTCAGCACCTTTGAGATTAATCAGCTGTCCTCTGCTGCAGTGAAGAGCTCTGCTTCAGTCTTGTTGCAATATTTATTCATAATGTATTTAAACACTCTGATTGATCTCGGAGTTGTTTACTTGTTGTGAAAAGCTTTGAATTGCTATTGATGAATTAAGTATTTGTATGCTTTATTTATTATAGTACAGTGCGTTTTGCAAATGTACCTGTGAAATAAACCAAAATCAAACCAAAAAAACAAAGGACCAAACAATCAAAATGATATGAAATAGCCTGAATGTTAGTCAGTATTTTAGGGATATATGTGCTTAGTCCCACAGTAAATACCACAATTCAAAAGTTTAGGGTTTTTATTTTTATTCAGCATTCAATGCATTGTATTGTCTAAAAATATATCACAAATCAGTATATTAGAATTATTTCTGAAGGATCACATGACATTGAAGGTTTTGAGTGGTAGTAATATAAATCATGATTATGGCATCTGGGCAAATTGAGTTGTTTTTTTTTTTGTTTTGTTTATTTATTTATTTATTTATTTATTTATTTTTTTACTACTACAGAAGCACACCTTTCAACCTTTGTTCCTCCCCTCGACTCAAACCGTGGTCTAATTGTAGGCAGGGCTTGTTTTAGTATGTGCCACATTGTCTTGCTAACACAGTAGCCTAGGCCTGTTGTCTAAGTCTACAGTGCGTGGTTGCAGGATATGCTCTCACGCCCCATGGGAATGCTATTAGTGTGGAACTGAAGGAACACAGCAGGTGAAACAAATAAGGCCCAGATTTTTTTTCCCCCCTTTCTCCCTCTCGTCACCTTGCTTTTTTCCTTTTCTCGCTCCCTTGTTCCGTTTTCTCTCTCCTCTTTCAGTCTGCTGTCTCTCCTTCCCTCATTCTTTCCATGCAGTTGTGGATGATAGTAGTCATCAGGAGTGGTGTGAAATGAGCTCCAAGCCAGAGCATGTGTGGTGATTTATCCTGCCGAGCTGACTGCTCTCCCAGGCTTAACCCCTCGCCATGCACCAGTCAAACCCCCCGCAGACACCCATACCCTCACTCAAGACACACAGGAGCGTATCTGCAAGGGTACACGTTCAAAGGATGCGACGGAAACAGCGGGTCTCATATTGGCTGTTTGTTTTTCCTCTAAATAGAGGTGCTAATTTGGGGCTGCCTCAGCTGAAGGACACACTGAGGGACGTCTGAGCTCTCTATTTCTAAATAAAAAGAATAAGGATTGAATTTATTTAGAAAACCAAGCGTGAGTGGATTAAAATTATTACTGGGCAAAGAATGTTTGGTCTTTAAATGATGTTAACAGTGATCATGTAGCCCTTAATGTTTCAGAGTTCCAGTTTGTGGATAAATTGGTTGCATATGCTACAGAAAAAATAAAAACACAATTTAAAGGGGTCATAACACATGTTAATCTTGAGCACCTATAGAGTTGTATTGCATCATTCATATCTCCGAAGAGTCTTTAGTTTTATCAGATTAATAAAAGACAGATACGCTGTCCCGATTCTTTCCGAAAACAGCCGAGCTTGTGGAGGCGTGCAGTGGGCGGTACACACACACGAACACACACACGAACACACACACGAACACACACACACGAACACACAAAATACATCATTGCATGATCCCTGAATAACTTTTGATTCACTATACATTCGTGTTATATGCACTTACGTGCTGATTGCCAACCAAACACAGACATTTGATGCAGTTTTACGTACTGCTTGTGGTTTTTACTTATGACTGGGATATTTTGTCGCTGGGACCACTCCATCTTTCAGTTTCAAATGATCTGCAAATCCAGCGTCAAACTGGGACTTGTTTTTAAAACTTTTGTCACTGAAATGCTGGGAACAAACAAACACACTTGCACAACTACGTTGCTGCTCCGGAAAAACAAACTGTGTACTGTTTCCTTAACGCTGGGTTATTTAGGAAGCTGAACAAGGTTATCTTTCCCTCACAACCAGAAACACACTTCTTTAGTGACATTGTTGATTTTGTGGTATAAAAACAAAATGACAGCGCTGCCAATGTCTCCCATAACCCGAACAAAGCTCGTTGATGAGCGCACTCTTACTTTTTAAAATTTTGGCCATATTTAGCATGAGATCCAGCTCTTTAACAGTGTAAATAAGTCAGAAAGCAGGAAACCGCATTAGACCCCCCTTTAAAAAGTAGTGGCAGTTGTGAAAACTGGTGTCCGTCCTTATGTGATTTCATTAGACATCATAGTGCACGCAACAACAAACACAGTGAGCCGTGATGTCTGATTCACTCATCGGTTTGAGTCAGTCAAAAATATTCACTTTCATATTCACAACTGACTCTCTTACTGGGATTCATGTTCTTAGAAGTCAGATTTTTGTTTTGCCCTGTGGTTTTATGAAGAGGTATTCCTAGTAAGTGTTAAGAGACATGGATGAACCGTAATACACTGAATTGCATCAGAAGAAAAGAATCTCCATGACTAGATACATCAGGAAAGTGTCACTGTAAAATTTGTAGCAGCTTTATATGATTAGTAATGTATCAGAACTGAAACTCATGCCACATTGTGATGGCCACATCATTCTGCCACCATGTCGCGCAGTAAATCAACTCTGAACGCTACTGGGATGCTTCCTGAAGACTTCCCATCGCAGACTTATGGAGTCCAGGAAGCAACCTTCAGCAACACATTCCTCAGGAAGCGCTCGGTGGAGACACACTCTCACACGCACGGCGGAACTGGAATCCGTATGCTTGCCATCTCTCAAATGTTTTAATTCAGCATGATAAAACATCCGTTATTTATAAGGTGATTGAGCGTAAAGTATTTTGGAGCACAAGTCCATCCATCATGAGTAGACAGCAAGCTGTGAAACTCATTACTGTACGCTCCGGCCTGCTCTTCACTGCCCGGTTCCACTTCGCTCTGTGGTCAGCCGGAATAATGTGGCTTCTGTTCAAAGTATGCAGCATAAAAAATACATTTTATTTGCAGGATAACAGGTGCTGGCTAGGCAGGGAATGTGTACTAATGAAGTCATGGTTTATGAATGCATCATGTTTGGACTGGGGACTGTTGTTTCGCAGTAAGTTCCTAATAAACAAAAGCCGTTTTGTACCAATTAATAAATCTTTGTTTATATATATATATATATATATATATATATATATATGTCATTATAGAGTAAATGTTTGGCAAAAGTTGTTTGCAGTAGACTGATACTGGTTTTGTAGTCTAGTATTTCATAGTCAAGTATTTCATACTTTACATTATAATATTGTGATGTCTAACCTAATTTGCATAATTTATTTGACAAAACTATTGCCTGTATTTAGGTTTTTATTTTAGCCAAAATAGTATAGATTTTAGTAGTAGTGTTATCAGTTACACAAACAAAGGAGTCTCTTACACTCACCAAATCTGCATTATTTGATCAAAAATACAGTAAACAGTAATATTGTATTACAGTTTAAAAAAGTATTCTTGTGATGGCAAAGCTGACTTTTCAGCAGTCATTACTCTAATTTTCCGTGTCTTTCTATTATTATTATTATTATTATTATTATTATTATTGTTGTTGTTGTTATTGTTATTGTTGATTTTTCTTATCATTGTTAAAGGGATAGTTCACCCAAAAATGAAAAATAGTCCATGATTTACTCACCCTCAAGTCATCCTAGATGTACATGACATTCTTCTTTCAGACGAATACAATCTGAGTTATATTAAAAATGTGCTGGCTCTTCCCAGCTTTATAATGGCAGTGAATGGGAGCACAAAAGGCCTTCTGAAGCGAAGCAATGTGTTTAAGAAAAGTATTCATATTTAACATAAAATCAAATACCTAGCTTCCGCCAGACCGCTTTCCATATTCAACTTACGGAACGACGTAGCGCAAGCGTTTTGAATGTGAGAGGAATTTCATTTTCTTCGTAAGTTGAATACGGAAGGCGGACTAGATATTTTACTTTTTATAAAGTTTTAAATGTGGATATTTTTCTTTCAAAAATGCATTGCTTCACTTCATAAGGCCTTTATTAACTCCCGGAGCCATGTGGATTACTTTTATAATGGATGGATGCACTTTTTTGGGCTTCAAATTTTGAGCTCCCAATTCACTGCCATTATAAAGCTTGGAAGAGCCAGGACATTTTTTTTTTAATCTAACTCGCTACGTCGCGTCAGTTACGCTTTTTCCGTAAGTTGAATATGGAAAGCGGTCTGGCGGAAGCTAGGTATTTGATTTTATGTTAAATATGAATACTTTTCTTAAACACATTGCTTCGCTTCAGAAGGCCTTTTGTGCTCCCATTCACTGCCATTATAAAGCTGGGAAGAGCCAGCACATTTTTTAATATAACTCAGATTGTATTCGTCTGAAAGAAGAATGTCATGTACATCTAGGATGACTTGAGGGTGAGTAAATCATGGACTATTTTTCACTTTTGGGTGAACTATCCCTTTAAACTGTGGAAACTGTGATTGGATTATTTGCATGATTTTTTTATTTTTTTTTTTATAGAAAGTACTAAAGAACAGCATTTTTGAAATGTATAAATGCATTTACTATCATTTGATCATGTAATGCATTCTTGATAAATTTAAGTATTCATTTCTTTAAATATACTTCAAGAATATATGATGGTTTTTTTTTTTTTTTTTAGCACCTTTTGATTTAAAAATGACGTTCATGACATGCCCTGACCCTTGTTATCAGCTGCATATGTAAAACCTTTAAATTCATCTCTCCCACTCCCACCTTTCCTCTTTTCATCTTTTTTCCCTCCTCAAAGTAGAGTTCATTCTCACACTAGCAGCATTTCACCTCTGTCAAAACTAACAGCATTTGAATCTGCTCAAAATGTCTGGAGGGTGGTTTAAACAAAGCCCCCCAGGTCAAAGGTCGCCTTCAGCCCTGCTGTTTATTTGTTTGCCTTTGTCACTCAAAATCTCTTCTGCTCTTTTTTTTTTTTTTTTTTTTTTTTTTTTTAATATCGGCCTCAAGGTGCAGCAAACAAATCCCTGGCTGCCCCTCGAGTGCAGGGGAGAGTGATGAGGTGGAGGAGAGAGAAGAAAAGGCTGGGATTAGGGGTGAGGGCTAGCTAAACAGGCCAGTTGTTTATCTTTGTGCAGTGAAGGTAGTGCTGTGCTGTCACTTTCTCATTCCTCACATTAAAAAAACGCGCTCCTCATGCTCTGTGCTCCCGGTCAGTAGTGCTTTAATGTAAGACCCCTTCTCATTAGCTTACCTGATGTTAAGAGCTTTGATCTTGAAGAACTTTTGATGCATCACAATTTGCATTTATGATGGCCTACCCTTTCTCTTACTCCTTCCCTCTTTTATGCCTTTTTTTACTTTTTGCTCATACGCATTTAAAAGTTGAGTGTAAGATTTTTGTTTTGTTTTTGAAAGTGTCTAATGCATGCTGGATTTATTTGATTAAAAATACAGTAATTTTGCAATTTAAAATAACTGATTTCTATTTTGTTTTAAATGCAGGCAAAGCAAAATTGTTCACAACCATTTCCTCAGTTTTCAGTGTCGCATGATCCATCAGAAATCACACACTGTAAGAAAAAAAAAATCCATTAAAAATGTCAAAAGTACTGTTACATTTCTGCTTGGATATTATCAGTTTATTTTAATGACATTTTCTTCAACCCTAAACCACAACACTTTTGAAAATTGATTTAAAAATATGAGAAAACACTAGTGGAAAAAATCTATATGGAACATATTTCATATTAACAGTGCATTGGGCCTTGTTTTTACAGACTTTTCTTATACTGTATTTATATGCTCATTTGGTGCTCAGAAACATTTATTATCATCAGTTGTGCTGCTTCATATTTTTATGGAAACCGTGATTATTGATGAATAGAAAGTTATTCAAAAATAACATAATTTATTTGAAATGAGTTCTTTTGTACTGTCACTTTTGATCAATATAATGTATCTTTGCTGAATAAAACTACTAATTCCCTAATTTGAAAAGTAGTGTAGTTCAAATCAACTCAAGTTCTCATAAAGAGCTTGTGTTTTTCAAAGTTTTATTTTTATTTTTAAAGCATTTTTTTTTTTTTTTTTTTTTTTTTTTTTTTGACAAAATCAGAAATACATTGAGATCCTAATATAAATGCAAACAATATTTCATCCTTTTATTCTAAAATACAGCTTTGATCTCACACTGTAAGGGGAAAAATTGTCAATGAGTTACTTTGGAAGCTTTTGGAAAAGTTTTAATTTCTCTGGGGCTTTCAAATTGCCTGTTTAGGTTGTGGCGAGCATTGTTCGGCGCATTTATAAAACACCACTGTGGGTTGTACTGAACGACCATATGGAGTTCCATAACATTGTTACAACCTAATTGCCCTCTTCGACAAGTGCCAATTTTCTTCAAGAGGCAGGAGAGAAAAGAGCGGACGGGCCAGAGGAGCGTTGACATGCGTCAAACTCCTCCCCGCAGATGGATCAGGCTGTGGTTGGGGCCTGAGATGAGAAGTCTCCCTGGGTTTGCTTTAGCCGTGCTGGCCTTGTTAGTTCGTCCCATCTCTTGCAGCATTAGAGCAGGCTACTGGAAAGACCCGGCTCTAATTCCACTAGCAGATCAATAACCATCAGTGTTTGGTTTTGGGCTGCTGGCTTGGTCACGGGATGCTCCACCCCCCTCCTCCCCTGCTCGCCCCCATTCGCAACCCTTGTAGGCTCGTTTTGTTTGGAGGTAATTTTCACTGTGAGCTTGTGAACTGTGTCTCAATTGAGTCTCAATTGGCGCTTGTCTGTATGGAGTGAGTGGGCCAGGAAGGTTTGATGCACATTTATTCTTTCTTTCATTCAAAGAGTATAGATATATCATGCAGTTTCCAAACTTTTTTAAAAATCCTTATTGGTTTCATTCATTATTAGAAATGACCAGAATCTTTCATCAGGTTTTTTGTTGTTGTTTTTTTTGCTTTAAATCTCTCGGACAGCACGCACATATACCACAATGAGTTGCCTTTTGCTACCTCGATGGTTTAAAGTCTTTTTAAGCAGCAATGTTTAACACATGCAAGTGATAAGCTTTTGTGATTGTGCAGCACGGCAACATCACGTGAGCGCATAACTGCGATTAGTCCAAAATCTCTTCGGGTTGACAAATTTCTACCGGTTAATCATGTCTATCACCCTTATTTATTATACCCTTGTATAGGGTTGTCAAACATACTGGAACTACTGGTACCAGTTGTTACTAAGAGAAAAGTTTCTGCATTACCGTTAGTACAGAGTATCAGGTATGTTCGGTATCCACTGATAGATACTGCTTTCAAACACTCTCGTTCGTGTTTGTTTGAGCGCTCTCTGCACGTCAAAGGTTTCAGTTTACAGCGTTTTTACAAGCATTCAACGATTTTATATCAACGATCTTATAATTCCCTATCAGAGGTGCCAGTCACCAAGTTCCACTTAACACCACTGAAAACACGTGAGGTTTTTTTGTTCAACGCAAGCCACACGCTTGCGAATCCTTTCATTACAACAAACCATGTAAACATTATGTAAATAATTCAATGAAGCTTTTTTTTTTATCATAACGGGATTTTGCGAGAGTGCATAATTCAGTGAGCTTGCTCTTTTGAGATTGACTGTCTTAGTGATTTATAAAGGGAGGTCTCTTCTTTTGCTTCATTACCCATTTACAATCTGAATTTAAGTTTGTGGGTTGACAACTGTATTTAAATGCGCAATTTAATCTGAAACTGTGATGATTTGACAGTGATAACCAATGGACGAGACAAAATGGGACACTTTTTTTTAAAGTATTTAATTCAACATTTTTTATTTTTTATTTTATTTTTTTCTCGTGGTACTGAAATTACTTCAGAGAACCGCAACATTTTCCTGGTACTGGTGCCAACTACTGAAATTTTGGTACTGACAACCCTACTTGTAAAGCAAAGAGCATAGCTGTTTTCAGCCTGACGGAAGACACTTGGCCCGTATAATTGTCTAAAATATGTGACATAGCAGTCTGACAAATTAAGTTATTCATTCTTTTGTGATTAAATTAAACAAACACAAAGGCCCAGCAGGTCTAGTACTGAGAGTCAGCCACTGTTTGTATTACTGCTGCTGTAGCCTGATCATTTGCTTCTCTGAATAGCTGTGTCCCACACACACACACACACACACACACACACACACACACACACACACACACACACACACACACACACACACACACACACACACACGTGTCTATAAAGCCTGGTGGAAAATTGCCTCCTCTTGTTTGTGTGGTGTAACGTGGCTCTTATGGAATTCTGATCTGTCAGTGATGCTTTAGTTACATTTACTACAGGGGGGAAACTCAAACAGTTTAGGAAACTGGATACTGGAACATTTGGGTAGTTTTGAGTTGGGTAGTTTATTTTTTTAAATCTTTTATTCTCTTGAGTGTAGAAGAATATTCACAGTCACTAAGTAATCACCTATTAATGCTGTATATTGTATAGGAGTGGGTGGCATGCCAAAATGTTAGTGATCACAATCACATTTATATCATGGTACAAATGTCAAGATACAATAGTTATTTTTGCTGTGTAAATTCAACAAAAGGGCTTATGTTTTAAATAACTTGGTGGTGATGCCATATATATATATATATATAGATATATAGATATATAGAGAGATGTAGAGAGAGAGTATAGATGTATAGATAGATAGATAGATAGATAGATAGATAGATAGATAGATAGATAGATAGATAGATAGATAGATAGATAGATAGATAGATAGATAGATAGATAGATAGATAGATAGATAGATAGATAGATAGATAGATAGAGATATAGATCTAGCTCTATATATATATATATATATAGCTATATATATATATATATATATATATATATATATATATATATATATATATATATATATATATATATATATATATATATATATATATATATATATATATATATATATCTCTATCTTAAAGTATATTTATATCTTAAAGTAATAAATACAATTATTGTATTAAAATAATAACTAAAATATATCATATATGAAGATGCTATTCATGTCTGCCAAATGCATTAATTTTAATGTAAATGTAAATAACGTGTAAAAAGTCTGGCATCATTCAAAAATAGATTCACATATTTAAACACTTTATAGGAAATACTTACTAAAATGTATACTCTTAATCTCCTTAGTACCAGTTCAAAGTGTTTGATAAGTGATTTTATCTGTTTTTATTCATTATTTATATATAGTATGATTTAAGGGTCTTAAAAGCAAAGGGCATCATAAAGAAGTTGCAGAAACATCACATGGTCAACTTCTTTTTTTTTTTTTTAAACCGCAACGCATGCATGAATGAATTGTTCACAATTAAATCTATAACATGTATTTTCAAA
>CM031955.1:32517904-32520404 GCA_018749465.1 Paracanthobrama guichenoti
AAAAGCCATGTCCCAAGCACACCATTATAATGTTCTAATTATGTTCTTATTATAATTTTATGTAGCCTATATGACAGCACATGTTGCACTTAACTGCACTTAAATAATCCATTATTTATCGACTTTATTTTATCGATAACTATAACATTTAAAAATGAACATATATCGGCCGATATAGTGGCCGTTATATCGCGCATCCCTATTATATAGTTTTCTGTTGGAATGCAATAGACACAGACACACAGATCAACTAAACAAACCCTGCCACCCTGAGAGCTGCTGTCACCCCAGATGCACCCTTGTTCCCAATCCCCCACGATGCCAGCATCTAATCAGGAACGGTTGCTATGGCAACCTGCACTGTAGATCTCCAAATCTTGGCCCCCTTTACTTGTTGGATTAGGGATAGTAGTCATACATGCATATTTCCTTGAGTACAAAATAAGTCATGTTGTCAAAGCATACTAGCAGCAGCACACCTGGCTGTAAACGTGTCTTTTTTTTCCCCAAGCAATTTAGTGTGCTAATTTGAGACGTTATTTGCCTAATATTCTTTCAGGTTAGGTTAATACTGTATAAATTGAAATGCAATGCACTACAGCTTTCTCTTTTCTTTTACTTTATTTTTTGTCTTCTTAGTAACATACAGAATGAACTCTTCTTTCCCAGTAGAGCTTCAACACTCTTTCTCACACACATTTTATTTTTCTTCTCTCTCTCTCTCATGCACAGAGCTGTGCTAATCCCAGGTGAGCACTCCTGACGAGCGTGACATATTAATGCACTTGTATGAGTGTGTGATTAAATGACCTTTAGGTATGTGAGAGGCTGTGTGCTGACTGATGGGTTATGCTCATTCAGACTGCACTAATCTGCCATGAAGAGTGACATTATCATTACTCCCAATTAGCATTCCATAGACATACAGTACAGCCACACACTATAGGTCTTACATTAACGGCTCTGATTGATTTACAACTCACTGTGATGCAGGGGTCTTAACTTTGGATTTTGGTTATAGACTATAATTGATCACCAACTCTTCATGTTCTATGTCAGATATGGTTTCATAGTGTGGTTTGTATGGGTAAGATGCTGAATTGGTAAGAAAATGTATAATTCAATAAATGAAATGTGCACTAATATTAATTATTTGTTTTGTTTCATTTGCATTTTGTGTCACCTGCAGAAGACATTGACAATTTCTGGCTTATTCATATCTTTAACCGTTATTCAGTCTGTAAGACTAATATCATAAATGTAGGAAATGCATGTTTTCTCAACTTCAAATCAATATACATGAACCAAACTGGGCAAGGCAAGTTTATTCATAAAGCACATTTCATACACAGTGGAATTCAAAGTGCTTTACATAAAAATGATTTTTAAAATGATAAAATAATCAAGTGCATAAGAAGTAGGAATGACAATAAAAACAAAGAATAAGACATTGATTAAAATGCATTTAAAATGTGTTAAAACAGAAAGAATGAAAAGAATAAAAAGAGGACACCTAGATAATGTCGGACGTACAGTAGCACAGTGCTCATTCAGTAATTGCGCAGCTAAACAGATGTGTTTTGAGTCTGGATTTGAATGCGGCTGCTGTTGGAGCACATCTGATCTCTTCTGGAAGCTGGTTCCAGCTTACGGGTGGCATAATGGCTAAAAGCGGGCTCGCCTTGCTTTGAGTGAACCCTTGGTATTTCTAACTGACTTGATCCTGATGATCTGAGTGAGCTGTTGGGTTTATATTCAGTGAGCGTATCTGCAGTGTATAGGCCACTGAGTGATTTATAAACAAGTAATAGTACTTTAAAATCATTTCTAAATGTAACTGGAAGCCACTGTAAAGACCTGAGAACAGGTGTTATATGTTCAGACTCTCTGGTTCTGCTCAGGATCTTGACTAACTATGCACATATATTCTCAACTACAATATGAAAGGCATTACAGAATATCTTACTATAATATTTAATAATATAATATTATATTTTTGTAAGTCGCTTTGGATAAAAGCGTCTGCTAAATGACTAAATGTAAATTTTATTGCCAGTATATTTGTATGACATAATGTGTGTTCTCATTTACATATTAATATAAGAATTGTGGACCCACTTTATATTAGGTGGCATTAACTACTATGTACTAACATTTTAAATTGGTGCATAAAATGATTAATTGTGTACGTACATGTTTTTACATTGTACTTACATTTTTTAAATTACCCGCATGTAATTACATCTGTAATTTAATTTCTGTAGTTACATCTATAATTACACTGTTGACACTCCCTTACACCTAACCCTACCCTTAAACTCACCCATCCCACCACACCTGTCTCTAACTTTACCCGTATCCCACCTCAATATCAGCAAAAGTGTTTGCAATAAAATATGAACACAATAAGTACATTGTACTTATATTTTGATGTAAGTATATAGTAGTTAAGGCCACCTAATATAATGTGGGACCTGAATTTTATTTGTATTGTATGTAT